>AXCM01002011.1:0-33688 GCA_000473375.1 Anopheles culicifacies | reverse complement strand
AGTAGCGAGATGATGACACTCGGTGGTCAAATGCTCTGCCGTGACGAGGCTCTGTTCCAGGAGGTGTGTGCCAATGTACTCTTCCTGATCGGTGGATTCAATTCGCCCCAGCTCAACCGCACTATGCTTCCGGCCATTCTGGCCAACACTCCTGCCGGTGCATCGGTCAACCAGCTGGTCCATTACGCCCAGGGTTACAATTCGGGCCGCTTCCGTCAGTTTGATTTCGGACTAACGCTTAACCTGGTCCGATACGGATCGATTCGACCACCAGACTATCCGCTCGACCGAGTTACTGCTCCGGTGGCATTGCACTACGGTGACAACGACTGGTTGGCGGCAGTGTCGGACGTACGCCAGCTGCATTCCAGTATCCGCAACCCGATTGGACTGTTCCGGGTGTCCGATCCGAACTGGAACCATTTGGACTTTACCTGGGGCATCGATGCCGATTCTCTTCTTTATCGTCGTGTCATCAGCTTCATGGATCGATACAACTAAACAGAGATAGAGAGAAAAACAAACGCCAAGAAAACGATTGAAAACGTGTACAAGCGAAGTAAAAAAAAAATGCTCAGATAAAAACAATCACACGATAAGGCACCGGCCCAGTTGTACTGCAGACTATTTCTGGTTCATCGTGTTTCGATGTTTCTATGTCTTGAGGTTGGGTGTGGGTCGAAAATAATACTGGACTTAATTAATACTCCTCCGCGTAAGATGCCGCCTGCTAAGCTGGGGGAGTAAATGAAATAACCAGAAAAACGTCATCACCACGCTTATGTACCACTCTGGGAGTGTGTTTGTACGTGATGGGAAAGAGTAAAGGATCATCTCAGCAAGCTCTGGTATATAATGAATCTTTCCCCCTTTTTTCGGTGACTACTATGTTACCTCGCGACTGCAGCTGGACTTTCCCCAACCGGGTATCGAAACAGCTAAGATATTTGCTCGGTATGTCTTCGTCCTTCGCACGAAAACGGTGTGGGATGTTTCTTTATTTCCGCCACAGTGCTCACATCGAAACGTGTCCTTCGCCGGCTGGTCGGTAACTCCTGTGGGACATGATCTCCTGATAGAAATCCGACTTAATGAGTAACGCACTAACACACCGCCATTCGTTGCGATAACAACGACCGGGCTCGCCAAAGGATGTACACTTATGCTGAGACATGGTGACTAATTAAAAACAGCAGTAGTAGCTAATTGTTATTTCGGGTTGTTTTTTTTGTCTTTCTCTTTATGTTCGCCGTGCGTAGACATCCTGTTCTAGGAGAGGCGAGCGAACAAGAAAGAGTACAGTGATGAACAAAATGTTCCGCCACACGGATGCTTTATTTTCTCACTGGTCTCAATTACACAAAATCGTCAAAATGTTTGTACATGGTACTGTATTACATTTGTTTTTTTTTTTATTTTATTGAAAAGTTTCCCGATTGTTTTTGATGTTTCTTATTGCACGTTGCACCTAAATAAAGGGTTCCACATGAGCAAAAGAACGTGTAGCTACTGTAAATACCTCAAGAATTCCTTCGACTCTCATGTTCTGCGTTTATTGAGAAATTCATTGGATTGTCTGGACCTATAAGGAACGAAATTAAAAAAATTAAAAAAAAAATTATTATCCTAAGGAACAAGAAACAAACGTTCTGAAAGCAAGTATGAAACGTAGAAAAAAAATTAAAATACATGAAAATTAGTAAATATTTACTAAATAATGAAGACTTAAAAAATCAACTTTTATTCACATTATTCTGTTCTTATGTCCTTCGTTTCTATGTTGTCTTTTTTGAGCCACACTATAATAATAATCTTTTCTCCCCAAGCCGAGCACTAATTAATGCCGCCTTCCGCACACCGTACTAACCGTGCTTCTAAAAGCAGCATATTCCCTATCCCTATTGCTCCCACACGAACGGAGAACACGATACAAATCCGACGCAGCCGTACTTCTCATCCAGCAGGCCCTAATTCCCACCCTCGCCTTCTCCCTACCCATCAACCATTCGCCAACATCATCAACAAACCTCCACCCACCCACGCGCTCATTTATCTTTGTCGGTCTATCGTGACGTTTTGTGGTGTTGCTGGGGCTACACGGTTGGCCCTTATAGATTTCACTCATTAAGCGTCCATTCTACCAGGCGCACAGAACACACCGGCAGGTTGCATCGGCATGGATCCAAACAGCAAGCAAACACTACCGTACCGAGAACCATCTACAAACCTTTCTCCCCTAGGGTTGGCGTTAGATGGTGGAGTGCTTACGAAGGGAACCGATTACAGACAATACACAGGCGAAGAAACATGCTCGACTATGTACAAAACCGTTTCACCAAGGTGGAGGGACGTACGGGTGAGGGGAGCGAATTGTTCTTCCCCAGTGACATACCCGACCGGCGGTACCGGTGCGTTCAGTACTGTCTGGATTCGCTGGGGAAATATCGCTCGACTCTACTATCAGCTAGGTCATTAGCTAGAGCGAAAAACGGGATTGAGATATGACCAATGGATGAGCGAGAGAGAAAATGCTAGAAGGAAATGGTTCAGGCGCGTGTGCGTTGGCAGTCCTTTTAATTACTCACTCCCTTTTCCTCTACAACCCTCACATTATCCCTCGCTTCATGCAGTGACCGAACATTGTTCGGACGACGTTTCGAGCACTGCGTACAATCTCGAACGAAGACACATAGGCTGAACCAGAACCAGAGAGTTTGCGATGGATATTTTGGTGATAACTGGATTTTGCAGATTTTGAAGATGAAGATAGGTAAAGCGGAAATTTGGATGATAACTACAACGCTACTGTTATGATAATTAATGACCTCCTTCACCCGGAAGTTTTGAAATGTCTCTTCCCAGGTTTCTGTCTTTTCTTACCTTTTTCTCCATTACACTCCAGAATTCACCGTGGTCGTCAATAACGATTTAGTCGTCGTTAGTGTCGTGGTAAATTCCTCCGTCGTCGCCTTATTATCCTTTTCCGTCAATCCCTTATTGGTAGGCGTAGTACCAGTCGTTGTTTTCGGTTCCAGCACAAGCACCTTCATCCGATCGGTCGCTATTTTGGCCGCACGGTTATGATCCGACCGATCCTTCTCCTCCCGGAATGGCTCAAAATCGAACGTGTCCAATTGCTTGCAGTCGGTTTCGGGATTCGTTTGTGGATCGGTTCGCTTCATGAGATACGGCGGAGATTGCGGAATGTTGTCCGAATTGCGACAAATAATGCTCGACAGCTTCGTGTTGTATATTTGCTCCAATTGACCTATCACCGGAGAGGAAGGATATGTTGGTTGATTTTATAATATACCCACCCGGGGAACGTTCTTTCGACACTTCCTTACCTTCGGTGAACCGCTGTGGACCACGACGTCGCTCGTACCAGAACGAATCGCCCTGCTTTAGTCGCAGAAATTGATCGGCAATCAGGCAGGTCAGTAACGGTCCCACGATACCGCCCTTAACCGGCGGTTCACCAAGCGCACCGGAGTAAACGTCTATGTTAGCCGGTTCACGATAGATACTTCTCATCTGCTTGTACGATTCCGGATCTACGATGCGCTCCAGATCGCTCCAGCTGTCAGCCGACGTGAGATGGCAGTGTTTGCGCCAGCGTGGATACGCCGGCAGTCCGTGATCTCTTCCGCGCTGAATGTTGAGCGACACCAGATCTAACCCACATGGGTGATTGTGGAGCAGATGTTCGTCCGCCTTCTCGAACAACTTCTCGGTTAGCTCGGTGGAGAAGTACTGGTCGTATTTGGCCAGTGACGTACTCATAGCGCCACCGAGCGCATTGTCCAAGCCGTCATGCGCATACAACGAGTAGGGATTAAACAGCATCCGGTGCAGTTCAATTCCCGAACTGGACGAAGTCGGATTGCGAGTTTTCTTCATCAACCCCGGTAGTAGTGTGTGAGCAAATCGGAAGGCCGCTCCAGCAAACACATTGGCGATTGAAGCATCGACCGTAACGTTGTACGTATCATCACGTCCATCAGATTCGGGCAAAAGACCCATCCGGGTAGCTGTTTCATTGCCGACAATTACCGGCACAAACTCTGCGTACGTAATGTGTTGCATCTGGGCCGCAAGAATACGTCGTGCTTCCTGGAACAGGCGCTCATCGTCCCAGTGTGGATTAACACGGGCCAGCCCATCGGCAAGACTGTTATGATGCCGTGCCCAGATCAGATGCATCGAGGTTAGGTGAAGGTTCTCGTTCGCACGTGCATCGCCGGATTCGAAGCAATATTTACCAGCAGCATTCATCTCCTCTTCGTTACATCCATCCAGTGGATCTGTGGATACCGGAAGTAGCTCACGACCGTCCGGCGTTAGTAGCATACGCAATCGACCGCCCTCGCGAGTTCTTAATGCTTTCATCCGTTCCTCGTCCGACCCATATACAACCGAACCATCGATAAAGGCGGTAGCTTGATTCAATTGCTGCCGAGGACCAAAGTGCCCAGTCGGTGCTGGCACGGAGCGCACAAAGTTCATGCACGTTACGTTGTACTGGTGGTAGTAGGGATCTCCCGGTCCCAGTGGAACGGGGAAACATTCCGGATGTTGGGGTTGACCCGGATCACAGCACTCAATAGGCTTCCCATCGACGCCCTGGTTCAGTGCCGTGGAGGTTATGTCATGATCGAGAAATTGTCCCCATACGGCCAACATTACGCTAAAGTTAGGATCATTGTGGTACGATGGACGATGAATGTCGAGGGATATTTGTCGAGCACTGGGCAGTTCAGATCCGTCGACAGATGTACGTGGTGCTGAAATGCCATCACCATAGTCCGGGTTTAGTTGGCGACGGAACGGTACCATCGCAACACCGTACTCGTACGGATGTTCCTTATTATTACACGTTCCGTTCGGTGTTCGGTATCGTACGTTAAAATCACAACTCGGATGGATGTGCGTACGTGGTAGTTTCATTGCTGGTCCCCGTCCAATCGAACCCCGGTGACGGATATCAAGTCGTCGCACCAGGGCTTTCGTAGCACGATCCTCCACAAATCCGACCTTGGCAGCCAGCCGTGCGGCTACCGTTGCACCGACCGACTTCTGATGTCGAAAAGTGGGTGAATTGGTGGGTGGAGAAGTAAGGGTCTCCTCTAGCAATTCCTTATCACCCAGTGCCTTTTCACCTTCCGCTATTGCGGCGTCTTTTGCTTCCTCGTCAATATCCGTCCCGTTCCACTGAGGTGCCGGTTCATCTGCAATTTGAAGGTCATCGAATAATCAGTAACACTTTAGGTCAACATTCTTAAAGGACCCCCGTCTGCCCGACGCTACTTACCGAGCAACGGGAAGCTAATGAGATTTAGCAGCTCAGGAAAATCCGCCGCCGTTGTGTTGGCCCCATCGAGAGGTGGTTTCGTCGCATCACCGAATATGATGTAACTAATGCTGATCACGATCGCCAGCGCAAATGCTCCCCTTTTTTGGGTGTCGAAAATTACGAGTTCCGAAAAGAAATACATGGGAGTAGATAAGTGATCACACATTCTCACTAAATCCGAACAACATGCTTACATTATTGCCGAACATATCCAACACTGGAATGTTCGAACCTGACGCTCGCGAACACTTTCGTGTGACTTCAGGTGATGCACATTTCCGGAGGGACCCGACGTCAGCGGCAGTGGACCGGAAAGATCCGACGTTAACGGCGTTCGTTCGTCAACCATGACCATCGAGAGCCTACCGTGAAGATGGACACAAATTAAGCACTATTAGAACGACTTCTATTCTGAGGTATCCTATCGTATCCTATCAATGTACTACTATAAAGCGACACTTGCCACGGCGGTTTGATGAAACGGGTATTAAAAGACTAAAACTAAGCGACTTCAAGGGAACGAGAATTCGGGACTGGTTCACCGAGAGCTCCTGCATCGACCACGATCGCACACGGACTAATTGAACTATCACCATTACATCTAATAAACCGGTCTTTGGCCACACACCGCCATGTACCAGAAGCCACAACCATCACCGTCGTGTCATTTGATACAATGCATTCCAACCGGTGCAAACACCGTACACCTTCTGGGCTGTATTTGCCTGCTCGTTTTGGTGTGACGTGACCATGCTTTGCCGTATGAGGTACTCTACCCTTATTGCTACGTTCCCGCGGCCAACGGCTAAAGCTAAACCTTACTAAGGTTTCTCATCGTTCAGTTCCAATCGCCACAGCCGGACCGAAAGGAGCGGAAGCACTTCATAACTTCTAAGAAAGCCTGCGCGAAGAGTCTACCAACCGTTTCTACTTCCGATAAGGGACGAGAACAGCACGGCTAGGTGTGTTAATGATTGACCGTCAAACTATGTTTGATGGAAGTCAGATTAACATCGTCTCAATGTTACTTTCTTTCCGGTAATACGGACGCATACGATTCTGGGATGATTTCAAATGATGAATTCGTAGATGTGTTTGGGAGTGATTCTCTGTGCCACACTTGAAAGGTTTCACCGCCAAGGGGCCGAGTGAATCCAGCCAAACGATTCACAATAGAACTGAAGGTAATGCAAGACGGCCGTTTTACTTGTTTTACCCGTTTCTGATTGTAGCTCATGAATCCTGCGTAGAAACAATGTTGCATTTGCCAGATTTATTAGTTTGAATTTGAAACACGTTTAGGCTGCGTTCTGTATGTACCGTGCATACACGTACGCAGCCCGAATCAAAAACAGTGCAGATTGTTCCATATTTATCTAATGCTCCCTGTTTGTAGAACTGAAAACTAAGTTAATCTAAATTAGAAGTAAATTTTACACTGTTAAATTGTTACTTACAATAATAAATCAAAATAATTTCACCATTATCAATTCAAAAAATAAGCACGATGGCGCCAACTTTTGTGCGGTACTGTAGAATACGATTTGAAGCACCTAGCACAGGATTATAAACACACCCTGCCTGCCGGCACGTTGTCAAAATGTATGTTGACAATAATTGAACAAAAGAAAAAAAGCGCGAGGACAGCGAAAGCCGCAAGCGACTGTTGGTAGAATAGTGCAAAACCAAAAAGTGCGTGTATTGCAAGCAGATCGAACGTTTTGTGTTGTAAAATGGATCGTCGATTTTCATTTGGTCCCGGCTCAATCAAAAACAGTACAATGTCGAGGTCGCGTCAGTCACTAGGGGGTTCGCTGTTTTCCGGTGGTGCACGGTCAACAAACACAAGCACATTTGCACGGCAAGGCTCGGGGTAATTTGTGTTATTTTGTTCGTTTGTTTGCTTGATTTTACAGAGGGTATAACTTTGTAACGTATTTTAGCCGCTACAGTTTATCATCCCGCTCCAATGTGTCCACGCTACGCGTGGTTGCCAAATCTGAGTACAACATACTGGAATCATACGGCTTTTCGCTTCCGGTGCAAGTAACCGAGGTGCTTACGTTCAACGAACGAAACATCAACGTCACGGTAAATTATAGCCAGAATGGATGGGCTTGGTTGGTACAGGGTCGTCGCCTGTTCGTATGGCAGTACCGTGACAGTCCGAGCCAAAAACCGGGTGCCGCGTTCGGAGCGGAACCCTTCGCTACACCCCGGCGTCCTTACGCTGGCCAGTGCCGTCAGTTGACACTGCCACATTGCGATATCGGTCACAAGGCATCGCTGGTAACGGTGTTTGTTAACGAAGGGCACCAAATGGCTTCCTGTTTGGCCGTTTCACCAGCCGGCGATGTGCGTTACTGGCAATCGATTGCCCACGATGGTTCCTCCATCGACGAGTACAACATTCTCGAGGGACAGGAGTTCGAGCAACTGACTGGGCTCGGAGGGCAGGAGTTCGTGCTGGCGACGACCACGTGCAGTTTGATGCGGTTGAATGTGCACCTTCAAAATGGTCGCTACATGATCGTTCCACGACTCATAAAGCCCCCGTCCGGATTTTTCGGTGGTATCGGAAAACGGTTTGCATCGATCATCATCGGAATGCATAACAGCCAGGAGCGTGAAAATGTAAGCCGTTCGAAAACGATATGTTTTCCTTTTTTTCCCCTTAATTAACTTCTTTTTTATTTCGTTTTGTCTTACCTTATCCAGAAACTGGTTAAAATGAGTTGTGAAAAAATCTCACAAAATCCCTGCGAATGGCATGTGACAGTGTTAGCCGATCGGTGGATACAACGGTGGGCCGTACAGCCGCAAAACGGAAACGAGCGATTCCTTAGCGAGGATGCGGACATTATGAAGAAAATGCGTGACTTCTTCCATCAAAAGCTCTGGAATACTCGGGACGTGTCCGAAATTGAGCTATGGGCACTGGACATGCAGGCGACTGATCGGGGTGTGATCATACTAGCGGCAGCCGTTAACGAGCAACGATCGCCTCACATGTATTACGCGCTGATGACGGTACTGTTCGAACCGGACAACACATTCACACTGAAGGAAAGCACCATCATGCGCCACAAGGGTTTCTACAGCGCGGAACGTTTGGCAGAACTGATCGATTTCCGATTCATTGCCAACCGTAGCTTTGCGTATGTGTACAATGATCGTTACATTTTCCCGGTAGCACTCGTGGAAACAGGTGCCGGCAATGAGACTACCGGCAGTCCCACATCGATTTCTGGCGAAGAGGTGGAAAAGCTAGAGTTTCACGCACGGGAAGACATGTTCCTGATGGGGAACTGTTTCCAAAATACGCCACTGTTTTTCACCCGCCTCAATGGGATGGTTATCGTGACACCATCCGATTTCGATCCGAGCGATATGTTCAATTCGTCCATTTCGTCCGATATGTTCAATCCGAACAGTTCAACCATGGACGCAACGGTGCTTATGCAGCAATCCATCTTTGCGCCGGCTACAACCAATGCGGGCAATTTGATTCTGTACGAGCTGGATCCGGAAGAAATCGCTAGCACCACAACCGACATGTACGAACTGGACCCGGTACAACAGTTGAAGGCGGCCTTTATCTATCACATCAAGCGCAACACAGTGGCAGCGGATGAGATCATTTCCGCGCTGCTAGAAAACGTCAGCCAGCCCGGTCAGGTAGATGGTGAGCTAGATCGGACGGTGCTCAAAATTGCTATTGACCTTGCGCAGGATACACCGGCGGCCGATCCTCGCTGGGAGGTAACCAATAAGCATGCGCTCGGTTCCTCCACATCGATGCAAATCATTCAACAGCTTCGGGAGAAAAACGTTGCCTACACGCAGTTTGTCGAGTTTTTGCGCGGCAGAAATCTGTGGGACCGGTTGAGCGTACTCAGAAACCCAACTGGAGCGGAAGCTGGAGATGCTCTCCGCCCAACGTCACTGTGTCTGTCGGACATTGGTGAGAAGATAGTGGCTACGATTGGTATCAAATGTCTGCACAACAGTCATTCCCGGATCATTGACGAAGCAATCAATTTGGTGCTGCAGAAAACGAACCGAACTGTCCCGTTTCCTAATCTTACGCCGCAAGATCTTTTTTACGCACAAACGCATCGGGTAGAGGAACTGTTCAAGGTGCTTAGCGAGCTGGTAGAGTCTTACGTGCAGCAAGAACTGTCATCGATTCAAATCCAGACAGCCCTGGTCGAGGTAAACACGATCGTGCTTACCGTGCTGCAGGAAGTCTTGAAGTACCGTGAATCGAAGGCAAGCACATACACGATTCGTGAAGAGTTACGAAATCGTTACGAGCAGATACCATGGACTGCAATGTCCGGAAAGGGTGGTTTGCGGGATGTGCTGCTGCAGTTGATTAGCAGCACGCTGCGTCACGGTGTAAAGGGCACGGCGGAACCGGAGTTCCGAATGAAACATTTCAAGCACCTGACCGAATTGATCGATTACGTGTTGGATGGTCGAAAGAATTATCTAGAGAGTGTTTATGATGAGGAAAAGTATGCCGTTCTACTGCAACAGTACGAATCGCAACGGATCGATCTGATTTATCCTTTAGGTAAGTGCTTTAAACATATTAACGCAATATTTTTGAAACCTTTGAATGCAAACTCCCGTTCTTCAACATTTCTCAACAGTGGAAGCGGAACAGTACGAGATGGCGGCCAAACTGGCGGAAAAGTATTTAGACTTCCAAACCTTGGTGGAAATTTGTGACAAAACCAACAACCAGGAACGGCTGGACGAGTACATCGAACGTTACAAAGAGCACGACTTTTCACAGTTTGCCATCAGCTGGCACATGAACCAGAACAAGCAGGGCGATATATTGCAGCGCTTCAAAAAGAATCAGTCAGCGTTGGCCCGTTTTCTGGTCGATCACCCATCGATGGCCTGGATACAGCTATTGTTCAACGGTGAACTGGCACAGGCAGCCGAAGTACTTCTCTCGCTGGCCCAGCGGGAAAAAGAACTGTTGGCTAGAAAGCGGGCAATACTTTGTCTGGCCAAGCTGTGTCTGTTGGCGGCAGAAGGGGACACCTTCCAGGCACAGATCGACGCCATCAACAGTGAACTGGAGTTGATAGAGATTCAGGAAAACATTCCAACCGAAATTCTGGACATGTTCGGTTATGATACGCAACATGTGAAGGTGCTAACACCGGAGGAGATAGTTGATGTAAGTGGGAAGTGAGGGAAGATTTGTTTTGGAACGATGGAAAGTCATCACCAAAGAATTGTAACATTCTGTTTTTCCATTTCCTACCCAACAGCTTTACATTGCCGATGAGTATAGCCAATCGAGTGAGAAGGAATTCCATTATGCACTCTCGTTACTGCCATTTGTGGAAGATCCGATCGAGATACGCCATCGGATTTGGTGTGCCGCCATACAGCGTGATTCGTGGGAAGAGTACAACAAAAATGCCCCACTGGACAGTATGCAGAATATGCTGTTCTTCCGACTGATCGATCTTTGCTACATCTCGGATGCGGGAGAGTTGGAAAACTTCTTGCCGCCCTTGGAAAGCTTCCTCAATGCAACGGAACTCGGTGACCTAACGCAGAGCAAATCGTTCCAGTATCTCATGAAGCTTGGATATGAGCACATCAGTGAATCATACAGTAAAAAATGAGTACGCAAAATTTGAAGCTTTCGTTTACGGTACCGGTGAATATATGATTTAAGTTTACAATTTGATAATATGCTAACACAACAAAGCATCTTAATAAAGTGTGTTCAATTCAGTTTGTAATGTATAAACACCTTCCAGTCTGCGTAACGTTCAGTTGCAATTGTCCTTGGCGCCATTCTTCTTAGTCATTCTATGATCTTAACCAAGTTGTAGTAGCGTCGTAGTCTGTACCCTAGCAATACTCTTTCTCTGTTCGATCATTAAGCACATGTCCAGGTCTGAGTTGACAGTTAAAAGACGGAGCTTGCAAATAGCGAATAGCTGGACGATTTTCCATTGCCTTTGGTTATTATTACTGAGTTATAGGACGGCGAATCGATGTCTTGAAATTGGAATATTCAATTCAGGGAAATTAAGGACCAAATGTAAGTAAACGACGCAGCGGGTTCTTGCGGAATCCCAACTAAGCATATGAGAATTTTAAGCATGACCATTACCATCCTCACATGCTGAGAGATGGTGGATGGAAAATGTTCAGGGGCCTTAATTATCACCAAGGATGTACGTTGAAGGGATGAGCTATTTTGTGTACAATTCAAACTAGCATTGCAGCGGAGTGTGGACATTTTGGGAACCATCTATCAATCTTGACAACTACTGTTGAATCGAGCCAGCGAAAGATAGCCTTGGGTTGGAGCTTAACGAGAGAACATCAGAATGATGATCGCAACAGCGGTTCGGTGGCCGAGGAGACAGTGACGATGGTCTCTGAACGGGCAGGACCGAGGTTCGAACCCCTTTCGAAATGCTGCCCCGTCCCAAGGAGTGACAATCCTGTCAATCCAATCCGCAATCAATCCAATCGCGGATCAAGACCTCTCGCGGTTGTTACAGCCACCAAAGAAGAAGGTGGCATCAACAGAACACAACAAATAAATTCGAATCGAGAGAAAGGGTTGAATTGAAGTACAATTAGGTAGCTGATCGCAATTTAGAATCGTCCTTGAGGTGAATGTTCCAGCCTACAAAATGAGTACTACAATTGAGTACTTAAAAAAAACTTGTTGGTGAAATGTATCTCAAACATTAAAATTTCAAATCGTTGGTTTGATATCTGCAACGCAAAACATTGTGCAAAATTTCCATAATCCACAGACTAAATATCCAAGCCCGATTGAGCTAAGGAACTTCGTCTAGGGCTTTCAAGTATACCACAATGATGAACTTTGCACAACATGTACAAAATGACGCTAAATTCTGCTCTCAGATACGTAACCCAAAGACGACCTTTTCGATCATGTCATGGAAAGTGCACCTAGAACAGGCACAGCACGGGCTGTCCTTGCTTTCAACCTTCTGTGGCAAGACTGGTATATACATGAACTGCAGTGAACTGAAGTTCAATATTAATAGGTACATACGGTCAATATTTGAATAGTACATTAGTACATCAAACAACTGGAGCAGCTAGTTGCAAGATAGGATTTTAAGAGTTTGGGCATACGTTATTTCCTCTCTTGTGGCACTACATGGCATTTGATTAAATTGTATTTACTAGCGACAGAATAGTTAATCTTGCGTACGGGGAATATCCCGGATACTGGTTTAGTTGTGTTAAAGATTAGCTGACACGTGCACGTTGTCTGTGACCGAGCTACGATATAAGCTGAGATGTTACAGATGTTTGAGGCACAGTTCTATTCGACACATTCCAGGTCCCCAACGCGTTTTGCGAATACTTGGCGAAGAATCTTCGGTACACTTTTCACTTTTCGGCCATCTTCCGATCCACTTCCGGCTTGGTGGAAAGTTATAGAATGGGCATCGTTTTAGAACCACTTCATAACTATTTACATTTTATTTTCTTGTTTGTTCATCACTGCAGACAATCATCGATGGATGCTTTCTCTCTATTCTCTGGATTATAAGTGTGTGTGTGTGTGTGGAGTGCTATGTACATGTGTCTGTTGGTGTCATCACATAGTTTACATACCGGCGGATTGGGTTTTGATAATATTATCCCACCGAGGACATATTTAATAGAGTTTGATGTTTTTGCATGTAAAAATAATAAGAATAAACTTCTCTATTCCTCCTCTCTTTCTTATCACGCGCGTACTCCAACAATGTTTTCTTGCTAACATATGGGGGGATGGGTAGACTACATGACCGACCATCGTTACTTACTACAACTTGAGTGAGACACGCTCTAGTCGAGATTCGGATCCAGACCGGGAGCGGCGTTTTGTTGAGCCGCGTGGTGCTGCATCCACTAATGGATCGGCCCAAAAAAACTCGAACATACTATACTGTACACATTTGTGGGATTTGCTACAGGAAAACAAAACTTACTAAATCATAAAACGCTTGAGTTAAGTGACCCCGGGAAGGGAATGGATAACCCGTTTGGGTTGCATTGCACGTTCCGTTACGAACGTCGCAGAAACGACTTACTTAACCGTGGCAACGACGACGTACGCCAAGTGGCAAACCTTTCACTGTGAACACTTAAAGTGATTTACCTTTTGTTTTGTACGCCTAATCAGCAGTACAAAACATTGCTTACGAAATAAGAACCAAAATACGACTATGAAACGTTGATCAATTTAACGGTAACCGTGCAGGAGAAAACCGAAAGATCAGATAGAACGTAACGTGTTACTAGATCGGAATTGCCATTGGCGGGTAACACTCCTATTTTTTTCTTCTTTTTCCGTTTTATGAACCAAAATCAGCCTTACTGTATTTTTCCATTTCTTTTACGATAGCGTAACGGTCCTTCATGCTATCCACGGTTCACATTTAAAAATACCGGACATTATACATTCTACACACAGACACGTCACTTAACCATTGTGAAGCATTGGAAGGATGATTTAAGGACACACTTTTTGCACCGCCGTACGTGTGAGATACATAGCGACACACTCGCTAAATGGCATTATAGATAAGCGCGCTCGGAACAAAACAAAAATAAAAACCTCGAGACAAACTGCCGTCTACTGCGTAATGAAATCAACATGTATGCGCACATAGTAAACACTGTCGCGACTACCGTTTTACGTGCCATAAGCCGTAACTGTGGCTAGTACAGAAGCTTTTCCCTGTTAGCGCCGAACGATCGCACCCACACTGTACACGAAATATAGAAAAAAAAAACATGCCCGAACACACGCGCGCGAAACATTTGAATACGGGTGGCAAAAACGGCACAAGTAATATGCACTTACAGCCCAGTGGTAGTACAAACGGGAACGTGACCACTCCGCCGTTCGATTCACATTCGCATATTTCGATCACATCTTCTTATAGACACCATGGAGACCGTTCCAACACATTCAATGCTTCCGTGTACTGTTATGTGTTCTTCTCTTCCAGCCCAATGTATCACGCCGGCTGCACTAATGTTGTGGGCATGGGGACACTACTTCACCGCCGTTCGGAACCACTGGTACACGTCACACGTTTGTTTGTTTGCACTTTAAACTTCAACGGTTCATTAACATCAACGGTGGGAGTGCGGCCGTTGTTGTGGTGGCCGTCGGTTCTGGCGGTAGCCCGTAACTACCCAGATTGCCCATCGGTGTACCGGAAGCGGAACCTTCCCCACCGGTTAATTTCCGCTTTGCGATGGCTTTTTTAACGTACGCCGTAATCAATGCCTGTATTTTGGCTGGATTGATTTCTCCCGAACGACTGTGGCATATCTGCAATGAGCGATCGGGTAAATACAATGGATTGGTAATATATTTGTATTTTCATTCGACCACGGGAATACATACCTTCGGGATGGACTTTCGCATTATCTCCTTGTACTCGTCCTTATCGATACGCTTTTTGTTGAAATGAGGCTTAAGGAAGTGTTTCACCTCTTCCACGATTCGTTCCTGCCGTTGAAGTTTTTTGATAAGCTGCGAAGAGAGAGAAAAAAAAACGATACATGACAATAGCGCTTTCGTTGCCATAGTAGCGACGATGATGTTCTTACCTTTTCCTTCACCTGCATATCAACCGCAGAGTCAGGTATTTCATCCAGCATTTCTAGTGTCATTTTATGAGCTGTGGTAAATAGACACAACAAAGAAAACAATCATAAATCTTCTCTCATTATCACTATCCAACGCGCTAGCTTCTACTTACGTTTATACATTTCATCTACCGCTATCACCGATCGGTGCTGATAGCTTTTCCGTAGATCGCCATACAATGTTTTGGGATCGTTGCCAAACACCTTGCGCAGATTGTCCACCGTCAAGGCGATGGTTTGCGTTTCCCCGTTACCATCGTGGCTTGGCGGTTCGAACATTTGCTCATCGCAGTCACTCGAGCGGGGTGAGTAGGGTGAAATGTCACCATCGTTCAGTTCATCCTCGAAGGGAACACCACCACTTGTGGTCGCACCGCCACTGGTCGTACCGCCACCGCCGACCGTAGCATTCGATTTACCACCCATACCGTGAGACCTCGCATCACGCCCGGTACCACCACCCGAGGCAAGTAGCTTCTTCGGCATCGATTTGATGATCGCTTTCATCGGCGATGGATGATGCAAATGGTGGTACGGCAGACCGGTAGGGGCCGTACGCGACGGGCTACTGTTTAAGTTGTTGATCTTTTCGAACGGAGAGCCCGGATGAAGATCGAGCACACCGTCATCGTTTGCGAAGTTACCAGCAGCACCGGTACCACTCTGCTGCTCCGACTGTACAATCAATCGTTCCTGTCCCCCATGCCCATGATGATGGGCATGTCCGTGGTGAGGATGATGTAGCGCATGGTGATGGTGATGCGCGTGGTGATGGTGCAGATTATGCTGAGCAAGCGAATGATGGTGGAAGTCATTTTTCGGTTCTTTCTGATCGTCCTGATGCGTGTGATGATCCAGAAAGCTGAGCGATGATATGCTACCCAAATCGTGCCGCGAAATGGCCGTACTGGGGGAGGATTTCGTGGGCTCGAATGGATCGTAGGAGTCCGGTGATTTCGGGGCAGGTTCCGGTGGGGTGTTTGGACCGCGATTGGTTTGATCTGGTTCGTTCGGTTTTATCTCCTCCTTACCGGACCGTTGCGCCAATACTCGTTTGCCCTCCTCGTCACTTAACACGATGACCTCCTTCGGGCTGGATATGACCTGACCGCCAGGCGATCGTTCAAGATCAATGACCATCACGGGCTTAACGCCCGGATCCAGCTTCTTTTTCTTTACGGGAGGAATCTTCTGTTCAGGTGATTGTTGCACCGTTGAATGTTGTTCATTTTGTTGCTGTTGCTGCTGCTGCTGGTGGTGCTCTTGCTTCCTTTCCTGCTCGGATTGCATTGACTGCTGCTTCAAACTGTATTTCTCTTTCACGTCCTCTAGTTCTCGCGCAGGACTGGGACTGTCCCTGTGAGGAGTACGTGAGGTCACTGCCGCATCGGATGCACGTTCCTCTTTGGTAACGATTAGCTTTTCGCGAGTCTTTTCCCTCTTGGCCTTCTTTCGTTTGCTTTTTTTGTGCCTGTCGTTTCGGTCCTTCGACTTCTCATTATCTATGAAACTGACGCTTACCAGTATGTTTTGACCGGAAGCGAATATTTCCTTTGACTGTGCCACCTCGTGTTCGGGCGGACAGATACGCTCCTCGAGGATCTCCTTCTGACGGCGTTTATCCTTTTTCGCACGTTTGCGCTCCCGCAACCGTGCCTTTTCCTTCTTACGCTTATCCTTCTTGCGTTTCTTGTGCTTTGAAACGGGAGGTGGTGCCACGGACAGATTCATGGATGATTCCGTCATTTCTTCGAGCGAGCGGATCTCATCGTCCGTCAGGTCCTCGTATACCGGACTGCCATACGCTTCGCTGGCCCTCACTGTCCCGAAACAGCTGCTGCCGGAACTGATGTCACTCAGTACGGATGATAAACTGCGATCGCGGCTAGCGCTCTGTCGGGAGTAATCATCCGTACGATACGGTTCACGCGACGATCGTTCCAACATCCTGTCGTGACGCGCCAACACTCTTTCGTCCGGAGAAATAGCTCGTGCACGGCGTTCGATCTGCCCATGGTAGGCTGTGTATGCGGGAGGTTGGCTTTGGTTTGTGTATTCTCGCGGCACTTGACCATTATGACCACCGCGCCTGCGGTACAATTTCACGGCACCACGGTGATAGTAGCTACCTCGACCGCTTGCCCGCGAGTACCGCGTTATACGCATTGCGAATGTTATGCTTTCTGCTTGCACAGGTTTCAACAACCAGTGTCGCCTGGCGACTCCAAGAAGTATCCGTTCTGTACCGATGCTTGTACAGCACGGCTTTGTTTTGAATGCGTTGCGAGCAACAATTTTATCTAGAACTTTACGACACTTTCAAAAAATTTTCGTTTTGCGACTCGAGCTTGACAGATGCTTCTTGCTTATCTTTTTACTTTTTTTCTCTTGGCCGTACGCATTTGACGTGTTTGTTTGGTCGTTTGCTTTGCTCGACGAAAGCCAAACGACGTTGCGGGAGGTTGATCGATTGTTGTCTAATGGCGGAACCTTACAAATGTGGCAATATTTTTTACACTTTTTTTATTATCCATTTTATAAAATTATAAAAAATTGATATAATTTTGCGAAAACTTAATGCTTATCAAAGAGACTAGTGGAAACTCTGAAGGCAACAATGAGTGGATCATTGTCATTGAGCAGCAATAACCATTCGTCGATACGCAACGTTGCAACAATGGTAACCACCCCGGGACAGTTCTGTTCAATGGAATTAAAATATCGATATTTAGTACGTTTTTTACAAACAGTCTAAATTGCTGCATTATTCTGAAAAGTTTTTCTGAAAACTTAAGTTACAGATGAAATAACCCCATTTGTAAACAATTGAATAAATAGATACCATGCCCGTTGCAACTTTGCTTTCTTTTATAGTTTTTAGTTTATCAAGAGCTTTTTCGATACGACGGTTGTATGAACTGTTTTAAAAGTTCACAAAACTCCAACTATCAAGGAAATTTATCCTACATAATGTCACAAAACTGTCCATTCCGGCACCAGCAGTTCGATACGTAAATAAAAACATCAAACAACACATCCAAACAAGCTGACAGTGGCGAAGCAAAAGAAAAAGTCACACAGAAGAAAGAAAGGAGTGAAAAGATAGAAGGAAATCTCTTCCGTCAGACACTGGCTGGAGCAGTCGGGTTACATCAAGATTTAACCGAAGAAACACGGAAAAAGCCTCACCTAAACGTTCGGAGCTTGAGGCAAACGACTTCCGCACTGCTGGCACTGGTGGACCACGTTTGAGGCACAGCTGTGAGCAAGTCGGCCACGGTTTGCTGCCCCCCTTGCAGAATGTGACACTGTTCGTGACGAGTTGTTGTGTGGTGCAATGGCGATAGCGAATGGAAAGTGAGTCGCAAAGGAGAAGATTTGCATTGCCTTCGCCAACCTACCTACCACCCGCTCGTATGTGCAACGGCAAGACTGTGTGCGTGCCCGTGTGTTGGGACAGGAAGTAGGGCAGCAAACGGCGTGAAGGCTCTTCCCTGCCGTCTGGCTGGGGTTGGTGGCTGGCAGGCTGGCTGCATAAGTGCGTTCGTGAATTCGGTGTGGATCGTGTAGCAAGGTTCCAAAATCTGTTTCTGGCTGCCATTGTCGTTGGTTATTTGTTTTAGTAAAGTGCACAGAGGGCAACGAATAACTCACAGTGCGACTGCTGTGGTGGTTTGTGGAACGGGATAATCGAAGGCACCGTTGCCGCAGGGTGACCGTTCGTTCAGTCGTACAGTCGTGCAATTGTGCTGTGTGTCCATTGTGTCTATGCGTACAGTGAGTAGGTAGGTGCACGGTTCTGCCTACAGCATAGACTTCCCCGCATCGGGGTGATTGTCTGTTCGAAAGTGGAGTGGTCTTCCGGCAGCGCAGCGAAGCGGAATGCCGCTCGAATATCTGCAAATGTTTGTTTATCTGCTGCACAAATCCAAGTATCGAAGAAAATGTGGCCCACCACCGTCGTCGGTGGTGGGTGGCCGTGCCATGGATCTCTACCGTCTTTCACTGGTGCTGTTAGCTTTATCATGCCATCTGGGTCCCGCCGTTGTCTCGAGTCACGGTTTGACCGGGGTGGCCGATCCCGGTGGCAGGTGCACAGAGATACGCTGCATGAACGGTGGTGTCTGCAAAAACGGAACCTGTCTCTGTCCGGACGGCTGGCAAGGGTCCGAGTGCCAATTCTGCGGTGGTAAGGTTAGGTAAGTGTCGTCATTCCTAAAACCTGTTTACTTGCGAGTGGTTGGGTGAAAAGAAGAAGAAGAAGAAGAAGCAATATCCAATATCCGCGTGCATACGGGGCTCGTTACGCTCCCAAGTGCCGTCCCAGTGACCTGCATTTGTCCCGTGCAAAAGGGGGCTAGAAACACCATCCACCATACAGTACGGTGTACAAACCCAAACCAGCCTGCCAAACGGACGGAAAGCACTCTTGATCCCATCCAGCAGGTTTGGCCTGAAATTCTGTAATCAGATTAAAGGATGGCAATGGAAAACAGCGATGGAAAACAAACGGCAGGAGAGAAATGTGTGCGCAAGCTTCTCCGCGAGTGAATCCAATCAAATGCTTCCATGTATTGATGCGTAAATAGTAGTTTTCGTCCGTTTATTCGTCCTGCGTGTGTGTGTGTGCTACGCTCCTGGGTATGGTTTCGAACAGCTGTTGTGAAACGATGCGTTGCAAAATGATAGTACACAATCTACATATTTCGGCGAGAGGTTATAAATAAACAGCGATACGACTTTTTAAACAAAAAACGTTTTGTTTCAATAAACGCGCCACCACATCGTGTTTGGCCATGCTTCGATTCATCTTTTGTTCCTCGCCCGTCCGACAATAACATCATCACCACAAACACAAAACAATCCCGAATCGAGATTGGTAATCCCCCAATTGGATGTCGGATCGGAAAATAGCCCCACAGAAAATTAGGTTGATCTGTTTCTTTCTCCACATCTCCAATGAGGGTACGGGTATGACCGTGTGCGTGTCGGTGAGATACTTCTTTTTTGTTGGGTTTCGAATGTTTTTTTTTTGTTTTGTTTTGGGGGGTGTTTGGCAATTTGGTGCACTGGATCGCTTCTTATCTTCCCGGGACGTTAATTACGCTGTGGATGGTGATGATGGTTCGAAGCAAACATCCAACGGCATGAAGAGGCGTCGTCTCGTATTTTTATCTTGTTGGTGGTTTCTTTATGGGAAGTAAAACAGACCCCATGTAGGCTATGCGTATTGTATTACTACAGAATAGAAGGTGATATGATATGACGGAAGAGAGTACTTCTCCGAACGATATCACTGTACCATGCCCGAGGAACTGAATAATAATACCATAAACAAGTTTTTTTTCTTTTTTAGTTGTTTATATAGTTACCATAAAAATCATAACAATGTTCCAACGTTAAAACTGCTTTATTGTATCTCCTATCAACAAAACAATCCGCATAAATGGCGCATTAGCTAACACTGGATTCGTATGATTTTGTTCCCTTTTTTCAGGCTGACGGAACCATCGGGCAGTATCCATGATGGGCTCGGTAACTATTCGATCGGTGTCAAATGCAGCTGGTTGATCGATGCCCGCGAACACAACAGCATCACCGACAAGGTGTCGGACGGTCCGACGCAACCTTCGGTGATACGGCTACATCTGGAAGAGTTTGCCACCGAGTGTGGCTGGGACCATCTGTACGTGTACGATGGCGATTCGGTGGAATCACCGCTGCTGGCCGTATTTAGCGGATTGATGTATCGGAAAAATTTCACCATCCGCCGAATACCGGAAGTGTTTGCCCACTCCGGTTCGGCCCTGTTACATTTCTTCAGCGACGATGCGTACAACATGTCGGGCTTTAATATTTCCTACCAGGTCAATGCCTGTCCGACGAACGATTCGTCGCTCAACTGTTCTGGCAATGGCGATTGCTGGAATGGTGTGTGTAACTGCAACAGTGATTTTACCGGTGCGGCCTGTAATATACCCCGCTGTCCAAACTATTGCTCTGCCCATCTGGGACGGGGTGTCTGTGACAAGAAGCAGCAGCGTTGCATCTGCAGCACTGGCTACATCGGAAACGATTGTTCGCAAACGATCGCCCACGGTTACTGGACGGCGATCGATGCGGGTGAAACGGAAGGTTTCACTCCACCAGGCAGCGCATCGCACGGGGTGGCTGTCTTCCACGACACGCTGTACGTGATAGCCGGCGAGAGTTACGGCAAAGCGGAAGCACTGCTGTATATGTACGATTTCAACGGCAAGGTGTGGGAAACGGCACACACCGAGAGCAGGCCGGTACCGGAGCTACGGTACGGTGCATCGACGGTCATCTTCGGCGACAAGATCTTCATGTATGGTGGAGTGATTGAGGGCAAGGGCGTCTGCGGCGAACTGTGGGCGTTCGATGTGAGTGCAAAGATTTGGGAAAACATCACCGTCAAATCGGAACAGTGCAACGACACGTACGAGATGTGTGGACCGCTCCGTTCGGCCGGACATACTGCAACGATCGTGACCAACTACGACCAGGCGGGTGGCAGTGGCAAGAAGGTACTGTCCGGTGGTGGTAGCACCCAGAAGATGGTGATCATCTTTGGCCATTCGCCACAGTTCGGGTACCTAAACACGGTGCAGGAGTTTAACTTTGGGACGCGCGAATGGAAGATCGTACCGACGCGTGGTTATCCGGTCAAGGGCGGCTATGGCCATTCCGCTGCGTACGATCCGCTGCGGGAGCGAATTTACGTATACGGTGGGATCGTGTCGGAGAGCGACAGCTCTCAGCTGCTGAGCAACAAACTGTTCAGCTACGAACCGCACGAGCGTCTGTGGACGTTGCTGGAGACGGCACCTACGGCGCGCTTTCTGCACACGGCAAACTTCCTTACCCCTGGGTTGATGATGGTGTTTGGCGGTAATACCCACAACGATACGTCCCACAGCTTCGGTGCCAAATGTTACTCCCGGGACCTCATGGTATATGATGTGTTGTGTGACTCGTGGCACACACAACCCATGCCGGATGATCTGTACGCGGACCTGGCCCGCTTCGGACATTCGGCTGCAGTGTTTGAACGTTCGCTGTACATCTACGGTGGATTCGATGGCCAGATGATTAACGACATGCTCAAGTTCACACCGGGTGAATGTCAAGCGTTTAACCGTACGGAACAGTGTCTTAATACGCGCCCGGGCGTAAAGTGTGTTTGGGACATACAGAAGAATAAATGTTTGCCGGCCGCTGCAGTCCAGCGCGAGCGGCTGTTCGATCGTGACCAGGAAGGGTTGGAAGTGTGTCCCAAAAAGAGCCGTCTCGTGCTGACACAGCAAGAGCTGATGGATTACGAACTGTGCAGTCAGCTGACCACGTGCCAGGGTTGTGTTTCGACCGCGTACGGGTGTATGTTCTGCGGCATCGGGAATGGGAAGGGTATTTGCGTGAAGGAGAAGTGTCCGGACGTGTCGTATACGTTTCGGGCCGATTTCTATCCCACCAAGGCGCTGAAGGATTGTCCGGATAATGATGAGCATGTGTGTGCGCAACTGCACGGATGTCACGCGTGTACGGCGGTTAGCGTGTGTCACTGGGACTATGAGCATAGCAAGTGCCAGTACAGTCGGAACAAGTCGGGCGATGCGCTGAACGATGCCTGTCCACCGGCCTGTTCGGGGTTGACGTCGTGCGGAAACTGCACCCAGGAGGAGTGTATCTGGTGCCAGAACGAGCAGCGTTGCGTGGACAAGAATGCGTACACTGCCAGCTTCCCGTACGGGCAGTGTCGCGAGTGGACCACCGGTTCGAGCAAATGCCGTGCGGCAAGCAGCGGTAAAAGCCAGTGCGGATTCTATCGTACCTGTGCCCAGTGCCGGGATGATCCGGCTTGTGGCTGGTGTGACGATGGTTCCATGACCGGGTTGGGCAAATGTCTGCCGGGTGGCGATAGTGGAGCGCACGAAGAGTCCGAATGTCCGGCCCAACGGTGGCACTTTACGCACTGTCCCAGCTGCCAGTGCAATGGCCATAGTACGTGTCCCGATTCGAAGACGTGCAAGCAACCCTGCAACGATCTAACCATCGGTACGAACTGCGACAAGTGCAAATCGGGTTACTGGGGTAATCCGGTCAATGGCGGCATCTGCCAAAAGTGTGAATGCAACGGACAGGCACAGTACTGTCACAGCGAAACGGGCAAATGCTTCTGCAGCACCAAAGGACTGGCGGGTGATCATTGCGAAAAGTGTGACGCAACTAACCATTACCATGGTGATCCGAGCCGCGGATCGTGCTACTACGATCTAACGATCGACTATCAGTTTACGTTCAATCTGTCAAAGAAAGAGGATCGTCACTTTACGCAGATTAACTTCCGCAACTCACCGGTCAAGCCGGATATTGATGCTGACTTTACGATCACGTGCAGTGTGGCGGCCCGCATGAACATCACGATCCGGACGGCGGGCGGTATCGAGAAGCCACTGTTTTCCGCGGTGAACTGTTCCACGTTTCGGTACCGGTTCTCCAAAGCTGAGCATCAGTTTGGCATTGAGGACAATGTGACACTGACGACGTTCTATGTATACGTGTACGACTTTCAGCCACCGCTCTGGATACAGATTGCATTTTCGCAATACCCGAAGCTGAACTTGCAACAGTTCTTCATTACCTTCTCAACGTAAGTGGGGGCACAAAAATGAAAAAGGGGTGAAGTTTATTTTACCTGATTTCGTTTCTTTATGTGCAGATGTTTCCTTTTACTCCTCGTCATGGCGGCCATACTGTGGAAGATCAAGCAACACTACGACATGTTCCGGCGCCGTCAGCGACTGTTTGTGGAAATGGAACAGATGGCATCGAGACCATTTTCACAGGTTTGAAATGAAAAGACATTCTACCAATGGAGAGGGTTTTCTAAGCTTGTGCTAACTTCGTTACAGGTTTTGGTCGAGATAGAAAGTAGAGAATACAACGAGCTATCGCCAGCGGTGGAAAATATTACTGCTGCACCTCGGAAACGTAAAAAGGTAAAAGTTATCTTTATTTTAAAATTACTTATGTCATTGTTTAAATCCTTCATTTTCATTTTCATCGCTTTTTTTGCAGGACTCACCCAGTCCAATCGCACTGGAGCCATGCGAAGGCAACAGGGCGGCAGTTCTTTCGCTTCTAGTCCGGCTGCCAACGGGTATGTCCAGTATGGGGTGCAAATGTCTAGCCGATATTTAATACTATCATTCCATTGCTTTTAGGTGGCCTTCAGCATTCTCCTCCTGGTCAATCGGCAGGTCTTGCCGTCGCAAGTGCATTAGTAACGTTAGGGAACCCAAGACGCTCGTCGATAGAACATCCGAAGGAACCTAAGACTAAGCGTAAGCAGAGCCAACATCCTGATAGTTGTATATAAACATCATGTCTATGTATATCCTTTCCGTGGGCAACAAAAACACACAAACAAACGTATGGTGATTGTATTAAGCAAACAAATGGATGCCCATTATCCGGTTTTGTTGGCGCGCTAACCATGGCATGGCCATGCTGCCGGTCTGCTGAACCTCGACACAAACACCATCATTTGGTGTAAATGCGCCACCCCTTCGTACGTGTTAGCAATGGAAGAACGCTCGGATAAAGCATACATTTGTCCAACAGATTTGTCCAACCATGCGGGAAGGTGATGCGGTTTAACAAAAACAAAAAAAAGCTTTATCGTTAAAGCGAATGGTAGTAGCTGAGCATTGGGGATGGTATAGGGTGCGACAACGCGAAAGTCGAGATAGTACTCTTGCAAGCCTGGATAAAATACAGAGTCTGAGACTAGGAACTCACGGCCGCGACAGTGAAATCGCACGTGGTTTACAATAATGCTAATAATTAATTACACTACCAATAATAATAATAATAATAATGATAATCCGAGGACAACGGCGCAGTGACAGTCAAGCGAAGGTACGGAATGAAATTGTGCGAACGGAAAACACCATAGGGTCTCATTAGTTGCTGCGTTTGGTCCTGTTTTTCCACTCCCTGCTACACACAGATGTAGGTTAAGTTTGATTTGCGTTTTTAAATCATGCCTTTCTTTCATGGTGAATAAGGATTGCGTACATACGTTGCTGGAAAGCCTTATAATTATCCCGTTACTTCTCCTTACATTAAATTTCATTTAAAGTAACAAAGTGCGAGAGCTTGAAAAATTACGGCCAGATGAAATGTGTTTCACTCAATGTGGAAATGTGGATACGTATTGGTTCATTGATTGAACTATTGCATTTAATTAATTACAATTACATTAGCAAGTTTATCTTATCATTATCAACAGCGCAATACATAAGGAAACATTAGCTAAAAACTCAATTTGCCAAACTCAACTTAGTTGTTGTAAAGGCATTTAAACATTCAAGTTTTTAACGTTTGCACGCTAACAACAAGAAATTTGGAAATGGAGCTTTAAACAGACTTTGCCATGAATTGTTGTTGCTGAAAATGATAATGATAAATTTGCAACGAAACTGATGAATGTAATAAATCCATAACTTAGTCATTTAGAAGCAAAAACAATAGAGTTAGCATACTTCAAGTAATGAACCAGTACGTATACACATTTGTACTTTGAATGAAACGCATTTTAGTTTCATGTTTCATGAATGAAATTTAATGTAATACTGAAGGAAAGCTTTATTTTCTTTCTTTCTTGTGATTATTACCGTTTTAACAATGGTACGGCAACTTTGTGGATAACTCATGTGCGTTTGGTCCGGGATTGGAGGTTAAAGTTGCATAAAATACTCAAGGAGAAGCAAAAAATAACGGTTATAGGCAATCTATAAA
The DNA here is from genome assembly GCA_000473375.1 of Anopheles culicifacies. Taxonomy (NCBI): domain Eukaryota; kingdom Metazoa; phylum Arthropoda; class Insecta; order Diptera; family Culicidae; genus Anopheles; species Anopheles culicifacies. The sequence continues at coordinate 7,827 of AXCM01002011.1, read as the reverse complement.
TTGTGTATGTTTGTTTTCAAGCATTCGTTTCTGTTGTATTGGCGTTTGTTTCGATTTTCTTTTCATTTATTACCTTCTGTATGCCGTAAATTCAGCCAAAATCAACCGAACAAAATGATCCAAACCAATGCCGGGAGTGGGCAACGTTTAAAAAATACGAAACTGGTGTAATTTCGCTAGCAGGCCAAACCGGGATGTGTGTGTGTGTGTAGGTGCGCGTGGACATGAATTATCGCCAAATTCATGTTACCGATTTTATGCAAACAATGACTGAACAAGAACTCATACAAAACGCTACTAGTGGTGAACTAGAACCTCCCGGAAAGTGCATAAACTGATGAAAAATTCCCTTGCAAAAAAAGCGGTGGCGTAGAATGCCGCTAGATAGTTTGTAGTGATTGCGTGCAAATCGTGTGCGAAGGGTTTAGCGAATGGAAAACATTGTGATGATTATTAGATATGTACTGATCGGCACACGTGGGTTTTTTTGTTTTGTATCTTGCTTTCGTTGCGTCGTTGCGGACTAGTATGGCGTGAGGGGTTTTTTGTTTTTATTATTATTTTGCGCAATAGCTGGTGGTAAAAGCTAAAGAGGTGATCTCCATCTGTTTTACATTGAATCTACCGATCTGCGCAAGATCTGATGGAGCGTGCTTGTTGTAAGCGCTGATCTTCTTCCTGCACACGGTGTACATTGTAGGCGGGCGCATAATAGCGATAGGTTTCAACAGGATCTGTGTTGTGTTCTCTTTTGCAAAGCATTAGAATTAGAAGCCACCTAGAAATGGGTAAGAATGGAAAGGAAGCAGGTACAAGAGGTAGGAGCAAAACGAACGGGACTAAACAGGACGATCGGTTTAAAAACTGATTCTGAAGTGAGTGAGTGTGCGTTAAATCAAAATTGTGCGTAAAACGGGAATGGTGGATGCTCGGGTGACGAATGTAGCTGATTGCTTGAGAGGGAGAGAGAAGGATACTAAAAAGGATACTTGGCTATTATTGCAACGAAAAATGAAAACTAAACAACAATCAGCTTTTGCCGCAGCGTGTTAGTTGTATGTTTCCCCCGCAAAACGGAAGCTTCTGAATCGGGTGTGTAAAAGCAAAAATGCAAATTCAAAAGCTAAAGAACAAAGTGCAACATTTTCCCACTGCAAGCAGAGTACAGGCTTCAGGCAGTTTAGTGTACGCGTTGGGGGGTGTGTGCTCGTGTTTCGTTATGCAGAGACTGTGACTATGATATATGCATATGCAGACCTATATAGTACATGTATGTATCTACTGAACATATTTAATTACGTATGGAGCGCAAAACAGTGTTTCCGACGCACTGCACTTTTAATCGAAAATTGTACGCGTGCCGCATGTGTGTTGGGTGTATTCTTTCTTTCATTCTAGATATTATGGTTTTCCTTAGCTAGTTTGGTTTGTGTTTTCAAAGATATCCCCTGCGGTTTGTCGCTCACACCGTACCGGATACGTTAAGCAATAAGGGCAAAGGTGTGTCGGGCATGGCCACAACAGTAGGAGCAGATTAAGAATTTTAACTAGATCGAAGCGATGATCACACAATGGTGCGGCAATAGAAGGAAATGGTGGGTGTAGAAGTACGAAAGGCATAGTGTACGCCAGCAGAAGCATAACGCATAAATGCACACTTCAACAAGGCAATGACAAAAGGTGGGTGTGTATGTGTGTTGTGGTCGGATTAGTATACAGCATAAAGGTGCGTTTTGTGAAAAAAGAAGAAAAGATTACTGCAAAAACAGTCGGAGCAAATGTGCGGTTTTAATCGTAAAATCCAATAAAACCACTCCACTTATTAAAAACAAAACAAAACAAACAAAAAAACCACAGCTACGCAAAGGATGGAACGAAAAACAAAACACAAAACTAAGTATTTTATGGCATTTGTTGCAGTAATAAAAGAAAGCTGAACGATGGTACTGAAGAAATGAATCGAATAGCAAAAGGGAACAACAGCTTCTGTTCGCGTAGAATGAAGAACCGAGACGAATGCAGAAGGTAAGATAAGTTATATTTTATTTTAACATTTATAATCTGGGAAGAAATTCCTTTCAGGATGTAGCTTTGTTTTCGTTTTTACTATAACTCCTACCTTTGTGGGCAAAGGGGTAAAATAATAAGTTACCGACGTTAGAAACGTGTGTGTGTGTTTGTGGGTTAATTTTAGGCAAATCCCCAGAAAGTGGTCAGTAAGCATGGAGTTGAGGACCACATTCACGACCTGAGTGCCTGCAATCGACTCTGCATCTCTTTCATGTCGTCCTCCTCATCTTCCTCCTCCTCAACACGGGACGTAGACGGTTCATCTTTCGTTGGGTTGGCGATCGGTGTGGCCGGCGCTTCACCAAGCTTGCCAGCGGTAATCTCCCACAGCACATGGTCGATCTCCTTTTGCGCTTCCTCCTCCATCTCCTCGACGTCTTCGAGCGATTCCATCGTTTCGTCGATCATTTCCTCTATAATGCCGGCCTTCATCATCTCCTTCGACATTTCGCGCATCGAGGCGGCTACCTCTGGTAGCTTCACGAGCGCTTGCATCGCCTGCATGACCTCGGTCGATTTGGCTAGCGAGCCTGCCACGCGTATCGTCGCCATCTGGTTCTTCATCTGTAGCTGCACCGAGTTGATGTGTGCCTTGCTGGTGTAGATTTTGTTGACCGCTTTCCGCGAACGGATAAGCTCCTTCGCTAGGATCGTGCATACCTCTTTCTCGTTCTTTTTGGCTGCCTCTTTGAGCGAGCGCTTAATTTTGTCCTCTTCGCGCTGGATCGAATGTATCTGCCGGTCGAGTGCGAATGATTCTTTCCTTAGCTTGGCCGACCATTCCTGTACCTGGAATAGGAATCAATTTAGCAGACAGTTGAATACGGCATCTGCGAAGATTTGTTATGATTACCATATCTTTTGGGTTTCGGTTCTGAGATTTGCCAAAGAGACCCATGGTGTATGACGATAAAACTGAACGGTCCTGTACTACGCAAATCACCGACACACGGTACAATTAAGTATTTTAACAATACTGCCAAATAAATAACTAACTAACAATCCAAAGTTTGTGAAACGCGCACCTTCTTTGCTTCTTTTCACAGCCAGCTTATAAGTGCATTTGTTTTGTTATGAATCACGCACAAACAGATCGGTTCAATCAATCGCGACTGTCGAGTGGAGGAATGCAAATGCCCTTGAGAGTTTGACAGTTGCCAATCGGTTGGGTAATTTACACGCAGTAATTCGCTAATTTTTTTAACGCTACCCAAACAAATGGGTGATTTTTTAAACAATCGAGTATGATGGTAAAATTAAAGTTTTTTTCTTCATCCTGTAAATTACGTTTTGTTGCACTTTTCCCCTTCATAAAAATTGGTAAACAAACCCCTTCGCACAGTGGTAGATCCGTGCGGTCCAGTTTGACAGTTTGAACTGTCAGCACACGTGCATGATCAAAACAAATAGTGTGCAGCTCTCGAAAGCGCTTGCGATTGCAGGCGCAATATTGGTACCGGCTTTGTGGTGACTACGGGCGAATTACACAATACTGCAGCAGGGTGCAGAAAATGTTGGTTGCTGGACACAGGTGGGCACGATGTTGCCGAACGATGCTAAACACGGTACAGTTAGCATCGCGCACATCGATAGTCGGTGGACGAATATTGGTCCCCGGTAGCACGGTAGCCGAATCGTACCGGGGCAAGAAAGACGATAGTAAACTGTTTACTCCGATTCCGATTCGGCCCAGCCCGGACGACATAAATGTCGGTGCCGAGCTGACGGGCGTGTTAGATAAGGCGGAAATGCTGAAGGTGATACTGAAGTTCAGCAACAGGAAAGAAATCAAATTTCTCTGTCTAGAGAATGGGATCGATTGTGAGTAATTTATTGGAATGTTTTCAATTTCACCTGTAATTATGTTTTGCTATTACAATTTACAGCAAATCTTCAGCAGCAAGCGTTTATCAGCTTTCGAAAGTACTGTCTAGAAACGGATGCACTACCGGCTGATCTACACGTTGTGCTCAGCGATATACTGCAGGGTGCAGGCCACGTGGATGATATCTTTCCTTACTTTTTGCGGCACGTGAAGCAAATCTTTCCCCACCTGGAATGTATGGATGATTTGAAGAAAATATCTGACCTTCGGCAACCGGCCAACTGGTACCCGAATGCGAGAGGCATGAACCGTAAGGTGATTTTCCATTCCGGTCCAACCAACTCGGGCAAAACGTACCACGCCATGGAGCGTTTTCTTACCGCCAAATCAGGTGTATACTGTGGGCCACTGAAACTGCTCGCCAGTGAAGTGTACAACAAAAGCAATCAACGAGGAACGCCATGCGATCTGGTAACGGGCGAGGAGCGCAAATTTGCCAACGCGGAAGGCAAACCGTCCGCACACGTGGCTTGCACGGTGGAAATGACATCCATCAATACACCTTGTAAGTTGCACTGGACACACCCGTTGGTATTGTAAAACGAAAATTGACGATTCTTTTGTATACTCTTTCATTAGATGAAGTAGCTGTAATCGATGAAATACAGCTGCTGAAAGACGTTGGACGAGGATGGGCATGGACGCGAGCATTTTTGGGTTTGATGGCGGAGGAAATACACGTGTGTGGTGAACCGGGTACGGCCGATTTGCTGCAGAAGCTGTGCGAAACGACGCATGAATCGCTAGAGGTGCGCAACTACAAACGACTCACACCACTGCACATTGAGGATCAGGCCCTGCAAACGCTGGATAACGTTATGCCGGGCGATTGTATAGTGTGCTTCAGTAAGAACGATATTTATGCAGTTTCGCGGGAGATTGAGGCCCGGGGTAAGGAGGTGGCCGTCATTTATGGTGGTCTTCCGCCCGGTACCAAACTGGCACAGGCAGCCAAGTTTAACGATCCGAACAACAGCTGTAAGGTGCTGGTAGCGACGGATGCTATCGGAATGGGACTGAACCTAAGCATACGGCGCGTCATCTTCTACTCGATGATCAAACCGACCATGAACCAGAAGGGTGAAAAGGAGATGGACACCATTTCTGTATCAGCAGCACTCCAGATTGCGGGCCGTGCCGGTCGGTATGGCATGAAATGGGAGGAAGGCTACGTGACGACATTCAAGGCGGAAGACTTGCCAACACTGAAAGGGATTCTAGCACAGACACCAGACCGGTTGTCCCAAGCGGGGCTTCATCCAACCGCGGACATGATCGAGCTGTACGCATACCATCTACCGAACGCAACGCTCAGCAATCTGATGGAGATTTTCGTGTCACTCAGCACGGTCGATGATTCGCTGTATTTCATGTGCAATACGGAGGATTTCAAGTTTTTGGCCGAAACCATTCAGCACGTACCGTTGCCACTGAGGGCACGGTACATTTTCTGCTGCGCACCGATCAACCGCAACATGCCGTTCGTGTGTTCGATGTTTCTGAAGTATGCCCGCCGGTACAGTCGCAACGAGCCGGTTACGTTCGACTGGCTGTGCAATCAGTGTGGTTGGCCATTCCAGCTACCCCGCACCATTATCGATCTCGTGCACCTGGAAGCGGTGTTCGATGTGTTGGATCTGTACCTTTGGCTGAGCTACCGGTTTCCCGATCTCTTCCCGGACGAGAAGCTAGTGCGCGATATTCAGCGGGAGCTGGACGACATCATACAGCAGGGCGTGTTCCAAATAACGAAACTGCTTAAAAACTCCGAAACGGCCGTTTCCACCAACACGCCCGACGAGGACTCGTTCGTGATGCGGCAGAAGAAGAGCAAGTACTATCGGGAGGCGGGTGCCGGTGCGGGTGGAACGCGCGGTAGACTAACCGAGCGGCTGTTGGCGCAGGGACTACTGACGCCCGCAATGTTGCAGGAGCTGAAGCAAGAATGGGATCTGCAAGCGAAGCGTACGGGGAAGGGTGGCGCAGACGACGATGACGACGATCCATTCGAAGGCGGAAAGAAGAGTTCATCGGGCCGTCGAAAAATGAATCGTGGCAAGGGAAAGTAATAAATCGATGCATTAGACCCCGAATAAAACCGAAGATCGGAGTGGGAAATTAATAAAAATTAATGTTCGTGGGTTTATCTGTTCTACGTGCGCAGGATGATTCCGTTGGTAATACGCCTAAAGGTAGGCAATGTGATGTCGATGGGTATTTTTTCCGTGTTCAAATTTCAAATGTGTCGTTAAATGGGGATATTTTTTCCCTTGCGATAATCGACATTAATCAAGAAATCAGAAATAATTAAGATCTTAGTTTCCTCTGCCAAATGGGGGAAGCATTCACTTAATAAAAAAAAAATCAGTATGAAGAATATTAGTTTTAGTAAGGTGAACAAGCTGTAAAATACATACAGATACATTTAGGCAAACAATTCAGCTAAATCCTTCTCACCGAAACCGAAACAAATCAGTGATTACTTTCTACTAAATGAAGCATGGAACTTGAAATGTTCGATTATCGAGTTCGAATAAAATTTAATATACATAAATTGCTATAATTTGATGGAAGAAATTGCTTTAAATGAGCGTTGGCATTAATCCTGCCTACAAAGTGAGCGCTCGATAGAAAACAGGAGCAGCTCCTAGAACAAAACAAAAAAACAAAATAACAATAAAACATAAAGCGGAAAATGTTGGTTTATATGGACAAATCTGTACTTACATAACCGTAAATTAAAATGAAAAAAAATCTTCTAATGAATTCTCACTACATCCCTGGACGCCCTGGCCATCGAGAGGAAAGTGAAAAGAAACACGTTTTGATATGGCATTTGATTTTATTGAATCACGTTTCTTCAAAACGGTATTACTAGTGTTTTACATACTGATGCATACTGTATATCTGTGGCTTCCTCTGCCATCACGGGGTCACACGCAGCGTGTATTGTAAGTGTGCATTTATTTGTGTATTATTACATCCACTACCCCCTCTTCCCCCGTCCTTCCCTCCTCCTTCCTTAAACTGCCATTTTCGTCCCACATTCCCACACTTTGAATGAAAGCTCCATTGGAGCGGAGATAAAAGGAAAGCTTGTTCGCTTTGCTTGTTGGCTTTTGGTTTTTATTTGCCTTTTTGTTTTCTTTGTCATTTCTTTGCGGATGCTTAATGTTCTGAATGAGGGGGGAGGTTTCCATGCACTATTATTCATTTATTTTGTTTAAACTTTCATTTTTTTTTGTCATTTTGGTTTTGTTTGGTTTTTGATAAAAGCTTTTCGCGATGTGTGTGTGTGTTTTTTTTTTGTAAACATTATTTAACAGTTTCAAGATTGTTGTCTTACATTATGATGTAAGGTAAATGGAATTGGTTGAATATTTTCTACGTTTATAAACTACTGTAAAGTTTTTCTTAGATTGTGTATGTGTGTGTGTTTTTCTGTTGTTTAAATTCAGAAACCAGTGCAAACAATAGGCGTTTAAATTTGAAAAACATTTTATTTTTTTTTTCGTCGAATTGATTATGTTATTTTAACAGGTTTTTCTTCATATTGTTTTAGAATGTATTGTTTTTTTCTTTCAATTGTGAATAAAATCACTTTACTTAGTGTAAGTTTTTTTTCTTAAAGGTATGCTCATCTTTTCATATTATTAAAACGTTACTTTAATGCACAGCTTCACTCATTTGTAATGTGATGTGAGTAAAACAAAAACAAAGAAATAATAAAAAAAGAAAGCTGTAAAATGCTGTCAGTTTGCTGTCAGTTTGCTTACGAAACGATTGTAGTAGATGTGAGAAGAATTAAAGGTCCGTGCGTCTTTCGTCACCTGACGTCACCACTCCTGTACTGACAATCGGCCCGAAAATGG
>KI423028.1:17804-36976 GCA_000473375.1 Anopheles culicifacies | reverse complement strand
GTACGCATTTTTCAAACCTCATTAGTGAGCGCGTTGCTAAAACATTATCGATACGATCTCGCTTCTGTAAAAGGGTACTAACACAATAGCTTTGCGTGAAAGTGCTCAGCAGAAGGAGCTTGGATCGCGTTCGGTATATGGACGTGTGGTTAAATTATTTAAATTAGTTTCATGTTTGCAAACCACACACCCACACACGCGCACACAAAAAGTATGTATCACTTAACCTTCCCTGTGGACCGGTCACCCACATCCCGTTCTTGCTTTCCGGACCCCCGCCGCTCTCGCAGGATCTACTAGCGCCGATCGCGATCGTGCACCATTCGCTCGCGACCTTTTGCCAATCAACGTACGGGGCGCGATTTCGCGGTGAACTAGGCTACGACAAAAAACCTTCTCGTGTGAAGTATATGTCGGCCGCGAGCACCTGTTCCCGCTGGTGCGTGCGGCGAAGGTGTTCATGGCTCATACCCGCCTTATGTAATCGACACATGATCTGGTGTGCAGGTAGTCCTGCTTACGGCCCGGTTCACTCACATTTGACGTTCACCATTTTTTATTTCCCAGCCAGCGACTAGAATGCAAGCTCGCTGGCAATGTTTTTGGGGCCGTCGCGTGGAATCAATCTAGAAGCAAATCTGGTCACTGTGGCCACGGTTCTGTGCAGCAGTCGGTTGAATGTCAATCCGAACATTTAGCTCCACCCCGTGAGTGGAGGATTGGTTTCAAGGATATTTCGGTACGGTATTACATATGTTGGTGCGCACGTCGCTGGGTAGGGATTTTTTGTGCTTGTCGTCGTGGTAGGGCAGTACACCATCGACTGCTGCGGGCGATAAAGAAAATGGAGTACAACCTTTTCTCACGTGCCGAAGCTTGAGGCATCATGTGATGCTTCTGTTTACTGCGGACGAGTAGGACGTTTGTTGCTAAACATTGCGAAATAGCGTCTTCCTTCTGGAACCATCTCATTAGTACACATTACATTCAATAATACACAAATTATAGTATAAGTGAAAAACTGTAGTAAAATGCGCGTGTGTACTAACTGTAACATTCTGAAAATTAAACAGATCATGTATCTCCTTTATCTTACAGAAAACAAAAATCAGACACCAAAAACAGAATTAAACAGACCCTTCACTCCGTAATCAACAATCATCTTGCGGAAACATTAAGCATGGCGGTTTTTGTTTTTTATTGCCAAAATCATCGCAATACAACTGCCAACCGATATCCGCATCAGCCTAGCGCACTTGCTGCCCAAAAAAAACTTATCCGATGGCTTTTTTTATCTCCGCGTACACCGAAGCATACCGACGGGTATGCTTGCATAAACGCGCCGCGAAACGAAATAATGGAAGGGTGCATAAGAGATAAAGATAAGCTGTGCATCCATTTATCGGCTGTTTGGCATTGCAAAGTGCTTCGATTTGTATTTGCACCGTAATTAAGCGCCGCCAGCCGTGAACGTGAAAATCGTTTGCTGGGGTGCCGATCGACCGTCGAAGATAGAGCTGATATGCGAAACGATATGCACGACCCTGATCGCGATGCAGTTCGGTTGTGGGTGGAAGGAGAAAAGGGGGTGATGGAGGGTAAATTTTGACTCATGTCAAACGACTGCTCTTTATCGCACCATCGCCGCGCATCGGATCGACCAAACCGATCCACTAGGTCAGAGCGCCATTTGAAGGTGAATGAAGTTCATTTACGACCCTAAGCGGTCTCTATCGGTGGAGTTCTGCAAGAACTTCGCTAAGAAAAACTGCATCGAGCCAAAGAGAACGTTCCATATTGAAGAACGGTTCACCAGGTGTGCAGCTCGCAAAACAAACCCCCGTAAGTGAGTCCTGGCCACTACCAGCAGGCCAGCAGGTGTTGATCAACTCTTCGGGTAAATGCAAACCTTCACCCTCGGTCGAATGTCCAAACTCCCAGTCCAGTCAGTTCAATGCCCAAAACTGGTGCAACGAGTTTTTGCAATTAAAAACACTGCGATTTCTTATCTCGCATTATTATTTGTGATGGGTTGTTGAAGAAACAGGTGACTCTGGAGAAAGTGGCGTAAGGAAAGGAAGATGTTATGTTACTTTCGGAATTTTGCAAGTCGGTATGTCACACTGAAAGTAACAAGCAATGTGGAATAAGGCAGAAGTAGTTGTAGAAATGTTTTCTTTGTATTTCGTTCTTATACTGCGACCCGATATCGAAGAATAAGAGATAGTTTTGAAGTTATCGGAATCTCTTCTTGATTATCTTCTGTCACAATCACGCTGTGGTGGACGAATAGTAAACTCAGTAATGCCAAATCGAGCTACTCAGAGGCGACCTGGTATAAAATCTTGAACTGACTAGAAAAAAAAGATATACACTTAAGGGAATTTCTCCCAGGGGCGGTCCGGTAGGAGAGTTGTATCGGCGCCGGGCCTTCACTCCACGGACCGGGGTTCAAATCCTATTCGGACCGTCCCCCCGTAGCATGAACTGGACTGACTGACCTGCTACATGGTAAATTAAGTCTAATACGGCCAGGCCGTGATACAAGAACTAAAACAAAGGGAATTTCTTCCAGATCTTCACATAGGGGTACTCTCATTATCATCGAAATGATTATATAATATTCTAGAATTCTATTCTAACAACTGGATTTAAGTTTTCAATACATATTCTAGTCCCTCCAAGAATGGATTTAGCATTTTATTTTAGTATTCACTGTATCATCAAGTTGAGAATATATTATATACACGTGCCTCGTACTCCGTTCTACGAAATGGACAATGCTTTTCATGAAAAAGACTCGGACGTGCTGTCATATTGTGGCCCACATCCACTCGCACTAAAGATCTCTTGGGAAGAAGGAGAGTCAACGGTTGGCGTGAGGCAGAGATGATCAATTATGCCGTTTTGTTGCACCTAGGTTGATCGATTTATCTAACGAGCCCTCAATTAAATCGATTAGACGCCAGGAATATGTATGAACTTTGCGCGGACAATGGCCATACGACAACAACGAACTCTTCAGCATCCCGTTCGGCAGCAGCAGGAGGTTGCCTTAATCATGCGCCGTCATTAAGTGCTTATCGCTTTGCATGTCGCGCGCGTTGTATTGTGGGGTTCGCAACTTCACGCACAGAGGGAGAGACCCATTTCTTGAAGCCCCACAGGAGGGCCACGGACCAGTTTTCGCCTAGCTTCTTTTATTTCCTCTTCTGCGACATCAGCTAATGCAGACGCGTCTAGGAGGACCGGCGCGCGTTATCTCCGTCCGCCCGAGCGAGATAACTTCCAACGGCAATAGGGGCAATTTGAATAAGAGCACCATAATTGAAATAAATTGACAACGAACAAAATACCATTAACGTGTAACCAGAGGTGAAAGCGATAAGGTGTCTTTTCGCGGCGGAAGTGAACGCTTGGTGCGGACATAGCTGATCTGTATTATCCACCTGTACAAAGCTTTTCTTTTTTAAATAAACATGGTAAAATAAATTAAAAACATTTATACACAAAAAAAACACAACAAATCGATCGCTTTCTCACCATTAACTATTGTCTTGATGCGTGGTGATCCAAATGCCATGGTCGGTGGTCCAACCACATCGTAAACTGCATTGACAAGTGTGGGTCGTTCGGTCGCCTTTTCGCACACAGTTGACACTCACGAATGAGCCAACAGCCAAGAAGAACAAAAAAAGTAGAGTGGAAATCTCTCCAGCAAATGCAGACCTCCGACAAATCAGACCTCAATCCAGACCTCGCACGCTAATGCAAAGTTAATTGAAAACCGTCGCCATCAATTTGGCTAATAGATGAGGCACCGTTTTCTGCCGGCCGTTGCTTTTTGTGCCCGTAGTCCAAAGCTCCCGTGTGTGAGTGTGTCTTGGACGTTGAAACGATTTTATCGTAATTGAATTGAACCCCCCCACGGGTCGGAAAAAGTGTCGCATGCGGAGGACGTCGTCAATTGAGCTTCATTATTCTTGCCTTATTTTTTGTTTTTCTACTGCTCGTCCCTTTAGAGCGCAGATTGAAGCTGCGTGTTGTTTATGTGACAATGCGATGAGATAAACACTGCGAGATGCAGTGCATCCACATGTCCGGTGGCGTCGGCGAATGAAAACGAGCCCGTAGTTTATGGATACCAGCGCGCCACACTGCGCTAATCTAATTTATTCGAACCGTTCTCTGTCTCTTTAAGATTCCGTTGGTTAGCGATTAGCACAATGCGGCACAAATTATCGCTTCGCCTGTGACAAATAATTCGCTACTCCTGCTGCGGTGGGGCCCCAAGCATGTAAGCGCACTACAAGATACGATTAATTCGCTTCCACCAACGGGGGGGAGGTTCAAAGGGTCAACGGTTCGAACTTATCGGTCGAAAAACTTTAAACCACTGGCAGCTGGTAGATGCTTAAGCTTCGAGAGCGTACGCGCCAGCTATTTGCAGTTTGCAAATAAAACAACCAAACAGATGGCTGGTAATTAAATGTGACGCGATCGAGTTCGGACGGGATTTTACTGGACGCTTTTAAGGCCTTATAAAGAGCCGCCCGCTTCGAACGCACGAAGGGCAGGGGGCGGAATGGGTGATTGGTCGTTAATTAATTATCACAGCATACGAATCGCTTAACGGCGTGTAGGCATAGGCATTCAATATTTCTGCCCCGCCAGAAGCACATTAATTTCCGCCGAGAGGTTTGTCTTGATTTTATTCTGTTGAACTAATTTTTTGGTGGCCATAAAACGTAAACAAATGTGCGCACATCAGTGGCGCAAATTTGCTCTCATTAAGGTCAGGGATAAGCTGGAATTTCATCAAACGATGCTGCAGGTAAACGGAAAACCATTAACCTGATTTGTTGGAAGCTATAAAGCTATTTGTATAATAAAATTTGACACCAGTGAGAGACCCAAAAAAAAAGAGATCTTCGCACGTGCCTCCTGTGAGGATTGAACTCACGACCGCTGGTTTACGAGACCAGCGCTCTACCACTGAGCTAAAGAGGCGGGATGAGGAGAGGCCGTCTAGAAACCTCCAGCTTCATTTACTCATTCAATGCGATCTTATCTTTAAGAACCAACAATGTTTTAAACTCGTTTAACAATTTCTTATCAAGTAATAGAATAGAATTGTAAACACATACCCACAAAGAAGCCTGTAATCTTCATTAGCTGTTGGCATATGATAAGCATGTATACACAAGTGATTCGTACACGTGTTTTTGTTTGATATGGCTGCCTGCCACATTTCGCTGATCCAGTACAATGCTTCCTCTGTATAGCGCAATACGTGTCTCAATATGTTTTTGGTTAACATCTCTCGATGTCTAAAAATAACTCATGCGTTAGATAGAAAAGTAAGAACCAAACGAGATCGAAGCACATTTGTGCACATGTATTAAGAACAATCCAATCGATTCTATTCTGTGTTGATAGCGGGGGCGAGATATTTTATTTTTAGCTTTATTCCCTTCCACAAAATGGCGCCGTGGCTTAGTTGGTTAAAGCGCCTGTCTAGTAAACAGGAGATCGTGAGTTCGAATCTCGCCGGAGCCTACTCACACTCATCCTCTCATGCAGCCAGCCAAATCAAGAGCCCTCTCATGGGTATTTGATAAGCGTGTGTCATTGTGAGATGATGTTGATGTGTAAACGGAGATATTTTTGCAAACACACTTTTCTGTAAAAGTTGAAACATTTGCTGTGCTGATGATTATACACAACTCACCTCCATCATCTCTTTTGGTACACCTCATTTTACACTTTTAATCCTACTAATCCTGACACCGTTACTAAGTTAATATCTTCATCTCCACATATTTTAAATCTCTGGATCTCTGCTCAAGCACATTACACACACAAAAAAAAAACAACAACGCTCCATTCCACCACACGAGAAACCCGTTTGTGCTCATGATTTTACACTCATTACCACTGCACGGTTGATTAACTCATTTCATGCTCCAATTTAATCCCTTTAGCGGGGGATTCCTGGCGCGTGTTTGGGATTTCACGCCGGGATGGGATTTACACCCCATCCTCCATGTAATAAACCTCCTTTTGGATTGCGAATTTTATCCTTCATCCACCTGCACTGGCCGCGGTCGTTGACTTGCACGCAGTTATCCCAACCGTCGATGGAAGATAAATAAGTGCAATTAAGCTGAAGCATAATTAACACTCCGCCACCGCTCAGGCGGATCGGCGGACATTCCGTGGGCGAGCGTCCCCATCCCCAGCTCGAACGCGCACTCCTGCTCACAAAATTATCTTCCCGGCGTCGGTCTAAGGACGCCCCGGAGCCGAGGGCAATTAAATAAAGTTGTTAACATGGACCGATGAATGCTGTTTGTGGAATTCTCCCGCACGAACACCCGAAGCTGTAGCACGCTTGTTTTGATGCAACAGCTTCTGTATAGTGTGCACGATTAGCTAGCCTAGGGAAAGGTTTTGTCTCCAAGGGATTCGGAAGGCCTCATGATGCCTTCTCTGGAACCGGCAAGCGATGTTCACGACGATAATTAACCACCTGGCTGCTGGCTTGCGTGATTTACCCATACTTAGACGAGCGGTTCAACACAAAAAGGAAATGCTCCGGATGGTCGGGAAGCTATTCTAGTGCATTGCTTTCCTTCGATCTCCTCCTTGTTATCCGTTCTCTTTCGTACTAACAGCTCGTTCGATTCCAAAGCCCATAGCGATCGGGACGCAACAACGATCTACACACGTTTGGTTGAAGTTCTTTATGGTGGTGGACCGCTTCATGATCGCCAAAGCGAAAGGCGTAATTGAGCCACCACCTTCGCGTACTTTAAGGCGGAATGAAGTCTTCGCCCAGCATGGTGGGCGCGTTCGAAAGGGCCTTTAAGGAAAAGCCGCGCGCTACTCGCTATCCACTAATGATTGGTAGTGGAAATTCGAGGAAACGGTGTTGCGGTGTTGCGTCGAACCATTTTCGATGCTGGTAGGCGACGGCCCCGTCTTTGGTGTCGGCGTGCTGCTGACCAACGCCAGCGTTCAATCACGAAACCATGTGACAATTCTAATAAAGACACCACAAACATGGCCCTCCCAGGCTAGACGACATCTTCATCAGCCGTGCCGAGGTGTGCTGTTATTAATGTACTCTCTTCCCCCTTCTCGTTACAGACATTTCTGCAAAATCTGTTCCGGCTGTTTGACATGGACAACGAGAACTTCTTGGTGCAGGATAAATGGATCGAACATCTCAAGGGTCGTCTGACGTAAGTGTTACCGATTTATTTCGCATCCACCATTTGCGTTCCAAAAGCAATAATTTAAATCAATTTCAATCAACCTGCGTATATTAAAATCGATGTTTTCAAAATTATAACTGCATCCGTAATCCTGTGACCTTTACCATTACCTCCCACAATGGTTACGTGGCGCAACAACACACCAACGTATTGCGCACAACAGAGCAAATCAATTCACATTAACCTTATTTCGGGTTTTTCGAAAATCAATTCCCGTACACACACCCTCGGGTCCGCCCTTTCGCAGTTCGAACTCGGCCCCGGTAGCGCATCAGTGGGATAAGAAATGAATAAATGGTGCAGCAAAACGGTTATGAATTATCTGCCACACAAAATCACCCGATTCTCGGGGCTCGTTTTTCATTTTTTTTTCTCGCTCTCCCAACCGATCGATCGATCTCGGGTGTGGCCCCGGGTTTGGTTTATGGGATATCCCTTTGTGCGTTACACTGGCCCAACGGCACTCCATTGTGTAGATTAAATTGTACGATAGCATATACACGGTCAGTAGTAACACGAGTAGTTTCACCAAATTGAATCCCAAATCCCTTCGAGCCGAAGGAGATCTGTACATTACGTCTCAAGTTGCTGGGCTCAAGATTGTCCATATCTTGGGCGAACAACGAGAGTGTCGTGGAACGCATGTTTTTTTTTTCGCCTGGACCACCGAGTGGCCAACAGCGGGGAAAGAGTATTAAAGGAGGAAGAAAAGGCACAATTTCGGGTGCACGCAATTCAATTTGTCAGCATTGATTGTGCACCGTCCTCTTGGGGTCCTCTCGTCGGTAGGTATCTCACTTTCGGAAAATCGGACACTTTGGGCACGATCGGCAGCCCCTTTTGTGTGTGTGTGAGATAATATTAAAATTAATACACGACATTTAACCCATGCGTAGAGGAGTTCCTCTTGAGAAGCAGCACACGTGACGCATTCAAGGCGTGCCGTGGGTCAGTTGGTATGGGGTTTCTGTACTTACTTCGCTCTTTCGTACCCGTGCCTTACCGTACCTTTTCGACCGGATGGGAATGAAGGGTGTGTATGCGCACACTTATGATTTATGGTGATGTGTTCTGTTTCATGTTTAATATGATCTCGAGGATTACTGTACTCCACCATAATTCGCTCGCGTTAGTATCGATCGATCGATTCTTACCTTACCGCACACCATTAAGCGTACATTTTTCTTCCGAAGGACTTTTGCGTGTGTAGGCGCGGGGGCGCGCAACGACCACAGCAGAAAAACGGGTAGGAATGTTTAAAAAAAACGAGATTAATCACGCCGCTGCTCCCATTTGCGGAGAGAAGATTTATCACCTTCACACGCAGATTAGTGTTATTTTGGAGGCTTTCGGGCTTTGGTGTCCGAGACCGCCAACAAGGGGAAACATGGGAAACAGTCGTGTATAATCCGTGTTCGGACCCTTTTGCCTCTTTCACGCACGTCGCCAACGGATCCGTAGCTCTTCATTGAGGAACCTCGCAGAAAGGCACAGAAGTAACCAACACTGTACCCAACCATATCCTTCGTGAATCGTAATGCAGTTTCGGTGCGCAATAATGCTCGAACACGCCCCAACACGGGCGTGCGTGGGTGAAGCCACAAAAAAAAACGCTTGGCATTCGCTTTGACAAATGTGCACCGATTGCACACTATTGAACGGTCCATTTGTAACGCACAGCACGTGGCCAGAGGGTAGATAAATGCGCTACATTTACCGGACAACGTGCGCTGTAAAACATGCGCTCCTAATAAATTCATCCATTTTTCATTGCACCAGACAAACAGAAACAATCGTTCCCTTCACTATTACCTTTACTGTCAACTGGAATTCTCTGTGTTGGAGGAAAGCTTGCAATTCTAAATTTTACACTGAATATTAATAATACAACTTCAATCTTCACCAAATCATACCCTTGTTGCTCGGAATCGATGATACAGCGATCGTCCCCAGAAGCTGCTATCATGCGCTCATTATGCGGATGAAACGTAAAACAGATCTTAAAAAGTATCTGCTTCCATCCATGTTACTGCTGCTCAACAAGTAATATCTGCGCAGTGCAAAAAACATTCCAAGCATGCAAGAGCAAGGTAAACGAAATCGATCGTCTGCGATCTCGGGTGATTTCCATTCTGGAGCAGATCACAATCTGCTGATAAGCGTGCGCTATTGCGCACAGAAGCTCGCGTCCGTCTTGTGTGGTGGCATTCCGCAACGCCCAAACACAACAATCCCGTTTGTCCCGGTGGTCCCAATCAAACCATCTTGAATACAAAAAAAATATGCGTGCGCTTCTATACATCGAAACCCCATACTCAACGATGAGTCGACGATGAGAAAGGAATATGTGGAGAAGAGTATATATGTATGCCCACCGTCAATCTATCGATCGTGTCGATCTGCGGAACTGCGGGAACCCGTTAACGCCAGATTCGATCAGAAGCACCAGCACCGGCGCGACCTGTCTTGTAACTGCCTCCGGGACAAGACGTCCAACGGACACCTTCTGTATGATGGAAAGGGTTTTGCTTGCACGCCATGCCGCACCGGGAACCATCCCCCTCTTTGGTGCTTACGTGAAAACTGTCAAGGGACAAAAGCCAGCCAGGCCTCTACAGGCCGGCTGCGAACAGCATGTGTTTAGGGTGTGCGCCAATCTATCAGAGAGCCAGCACGGGGAGATGAAGCCATTTCCACAATGAAACCCGTTGAGCCGTTAGAAAACCATCCAAGCCCACTTGCCTTCAGGCAACAAAATCCCCAAGGGAGAAAGAACCGAAGGCACACGCTCTCCTGCAGCTCAGCCCTTTCGGGTGTCGATGAAGTAATAATAAATTTACAAAGACACCCTACAATGCTCGCGGGTCGTAACAGTTGATAATTCATTTAGCCACCATCCCCGGCACTCCGCTCGACGGTAATGCTCGATGAGCGAAGACACGTCCGAAACTATTGAGGCTTAATTGTTGAAATATGTTTGAGCCGCTTGCTTGGGTACTCCCGGAGGTACCTGGCAGTGGGAGGTGCCGGCGATTCCAAAACGACCAACCGCAATGATCCTCACACTCATACACGCACTCTCGGAAGAGGAGGGGAGATCAATAATCAAAAGGCAAGCCTGCCCAGTTTGATTGATTGCCCAGTTGGTTGTTGCGTGACATGAGAGTGCGTAGATAGTGCACCTGACTCCAATAGAACCAACGACAAAACGAAGCATTGTGCATTTGTCAAACTACCGATACGAATGGACGTTCAATACGCACCTTTTGTGGGAGAAGGAGTCTTTCGTCGAGTTTATGACACTCGATAGAAATCTGTAAATATTGGTACAGATTAAGATATCGGACGCTTTTAATGATGTCGTTTATGTGAGTCACCTTCTTCTCAAGCTCTCTCTCTCTTTTTCTCCTTTCGAACACATAAATTCGCAAACGGCATAAACCGTTTTAAATAACTGTCCTCTATTATTGCTTTATCCCGTTCATTCCACTCCAAACTCCGGGTTCTTTAAGATGTTTTCACAATTCCAAAATTCCAGCCTGACCACCCGTGGCCTTGCCTGGTGCAATGCATATTTCATATTTTCATACCGAGCCCGTCCATTCCCGGGCACAATAGTACTTCGAACTAAGTGTTTATGGGCATCGAAATCGGCGTTAATTAGTGCTCTTCGATCTGGGTTGTGCAATTGATTGAAGCGTCAAAAGCCAAGGCTCCCACTTTTTTTCGGGAGTTAACAGTTAATGTACACGCTTAAGTATCTGCCCTAACATGGGCAAAGGAGTCGCACTGATATTGAGAGATGCTGCGATCCGATATCCACTTGGCCGCCGGTGTTCGATTTGTGTCGATCAAATTCGATCACGATTCGCCTTTATCGCACATTCGAAATCTTGCCAAACTAAAAGCATAATCCACTCGGCCATCCAGACATGACGGGGATCTTGATCTCCCGTGCCATGGTCGCACGTGCGCTCACTGCTCGGTTCCTCGGGTGGGCAGGAAACGTCCAAAACAAGAAGTGCTCCAGGAAAGAAAAAACCTTCTACGTTTGACTGCGATAAATCTCATATTTCAATCTTCTGGAACACATGAAGAACAGGAAGAAGTAATAGAAGGAGAAGGTGGAAAAGAACCAGCTCTCCGGCCGATTTCTTGTTGGTTTGAACTGTTACATAAAAAAAGCCTTAAATTGAATTAAATTATTATAAAAATCCATTTACAGCTTCACGGTTTTCGAACCAAATATGGTAGAACTGGTTCAAACTGGGCTAGGGCTGATGGCGTTCGGTGTGTCCACTTTGTGAGCGGACATCACGAGCAAACGAAATACGACGAAACAAAAACCTGCCCGATATTTCCACAGGCACTCTTCATCGAACGAGGAAAGATCGCTACAAGAAAACTCATCGCCTTCATCCTCTGTCTCGAAGAACCCTCAAAGTCTGAGATTCACTGTGCCTGGCCAACCTCGAGACACTGTGTGCCGCGGTACGAAAATTGATACATTTCTTCAAACCTTCCCGCCTGAGGTCACTTTACGCACAAGCACAAGGACCCGCATGTCCCAGACATGGGCAGCCGGGTAAGCATTGACTCAATCATTCGCTAACTTGCGTGCGCCCGAAGTCGTCCAAAGTCGTCCGGAAAGACACCTGACACCGCGAACGGTGGAGGTTATCAAATTTATCGTTCGCCATGTTGGGCGCTGAACTATTTTATGTGCATTTTGACTGTTTTGACTGTTTCCCGTGGGTCGCAACCGTATGCAGGTAAATGCGCGAGTTGGTTCAAGATTTGCAATGCTGGCCAGAGCACGGGAATTTGATCCCTTGAACGATTTCGACGACAGCGGTTCATGGGCTCGATGAACGGTGAATGGTTCCGCGGGAAGATCTCCGAGTCGTTCCCCCAGATACTCCTCTTGGGCGAGGTTGATTCGCCGCCGGGCATTTGTCAGCGGCTGGGGCTCGCGAGATGCACGATTCTATTCGGTGTGCACGCCTTCCGAAGAAGGACGACGGAAGGCGGCTTCCAGCTTTGATCGGGCAGCGCACTTAAATTGGATTATTTATGCGTGCGCTTTAACACGACGTCAAGTGTACTTTCTCACGCTAGCGAGTGCGGGGTGCCCTTTTTGCTGACAGCATGATGAATATTCCATCTTACATCTCCGGAAGATGCACCACTAATTTTCATCCATCCATCCTGCAGTACCGAGTAGATCTTCCAGGAAAATGTGCGATGGGAAGGAGTTTTTTTGAAATATTAAAAATTATCATATTAATCGCGAATTCTGACAGCACAAAATATAAAAAAAACTCCCTTTACGTCAGACGCGTACTTTGTAACACGACGTCTCAAGGGTTCTTTCTTCCCGTACATCCCGGCATTGAAATATGACTTCATGTTTATTAAATTCACTCACCTCAACACTTCATTAACATTGCGCACGATTCGGAATGGCATGGCGGCAGACGAAAAAAAAAACACGAACAACTCCCTAAAACAGCAATGATCACGTTTCAACACGGTTTGGAAAGCGCACCAAGCGTCTCGTTAAGCGGCAGCCACCTTTCGACAATTAAAATGCGCTCGTTCTCGTTAAAACGCTTGCTGTGGAATGCTAAAATGTTGTTTTCCGTTGATTAAAAATGAGAATTCTTTTAGGAAAGGAAAAGAAAAACCAACGAACAAACAAACCAGATTACACAGTCCAACCAAAACCATGTAATTGTTTCGAGGTGAAAATAACAACAACACAGCTCACCTTCGACATGAATGCGTGCGACTAATGGATGAGTTAATTGTTCGAAATTTGATACCACACATGGCACAAGCAGAGCAGAGGAAACCGATGAACGAGTATAAACAGAAAAAACAAACACGGATCTACAATCTCTTTTTCGATTTTTGGAAGTTTACTGCTTACTGGATGAGGGTGTCCTCAGGTTCGGTGTTGATGTTTTATGGATTTATTCAATCTCCAAACATGTCCATTGGTAATGTCCACTGACAAGCCAAACACTCCCGAAGGTGTAGTATCGAGCATTGGCATTCAGTTTTATCTACCACCGAGAGCAGAGTTCACACGATGCTCATCTGATATTGGTCGGTCATCTGGTGGAAGAAATATGTTCACATTATTTCCATTCCAAACAAGACCCGCCGATAGGAACGAATTCCGAGGGTCACTGCACGCGGGTATTGTGAATGTTGGTTTGTGGTCGAAAGGGAGCTCCATTGAACGCACACCACAGAGCGACCCATTGCTCACAATCGCTTCTCATAAATTCTGTCTCCAATAATGTCAGGTGAAGTACCTTTCTTTGCTGATCTCGAACATACGCACACACCCTGGCTACCGAATTGAAGCTATTGTGTACAGGTGACCATTACTCTGGACCATACCTTTCTCCTCAGGTTGTGTACTTCGCTTGAGTACACTGGTAGCAACACCCGGTAGCACCAAAACTCGATGCTGATCAGCAAACCACACAACAGATGCGAATTTATGAATCCAGAGTCCAATACCATCGTGCACCGGCTCTGCTTCCGAGATGCCCGAAATGGCACACCACACATACCTGCGTTGGTAGCTTTTACCTTATCGGGACGTACTTCCCGTTTCGCGACTCCTTCTCGCCGACGATACAATCCTCCAACTCGTTTAGACACATATTTATAATGCACCGTACGGCCTCTTTCCGACAACAAGATGCTGACACCTTATATACCAAACATGACACCGAGCGAAAAGCTCTGCCTCTGCTGGACACTATGCAGATCAACTCCAGGCCCAGAGAGAGAGGATGTGATGTGTAGTTGATAGCTTCCTACCAACGACATCGCGTCGATTATGATAATAATGCACAGCACATCAGAAGACAGCTTGCCAATCAACGGATGATGGAAGCGGACACAGAGGTAGATCTGGACCTACCTCAACTAAAAAAGCCCGTGCCTTGTGGACGTTAATTATCACCGGTTTCACCGGTACCGCCCGTGTTGGCAATAAAACTAATCGTCATGGCGCGACCACGCGTACCGCTCGCGATGGAAGTACTACTAGTACGCTCTTTCTCTGTTGCGATTCGTCGCGCCACCCTTTTAGACCAGACCTAACCCCGGAGAATAGACACCAACGTTGGCAATTCCTTTCGGTGCACACAGCGCGACAGACCGTGCCCGTGCGATTTTGCTTTATATGTTGAAAACTAACGAGCTCTCTCTCGCTGGTTGGAGGTTTGCTTGTTTTCGATTCTTTAAATCAATTACTACTATTTAACACCTTTTATATTTGAATTAATAAGTTTGCCCGATCCAGGCGTTGATTAGGCGGCGGAGCATTAGCCGAGCTGTCTTCGGCATGCCGACGAGTTGTTTTGCGAGTAGCCGTTGCCTTCTTCGTGCTCCCGTTCGGAAACGTATTGACGCATTATGGCGTTTGAGTGAGGTTTTTTTTAAGGATTTTCATTCTATTTGGTATTTGGAGCTTCCACGTGGCTGGGTTTGGCACGTTTATGGGGTGGAAAATTGCACTTCGGTGTCTTGCGAACAAATGAGCATCTCATGAGGTGATCGGCGTTTTGGGTGGTCTCGAGGTGGCTGCTACTCTGGTGGCCGTTTATGGCGTGGAGGAGCTTAGGGCGAGGCATGAAATTTGTTACGAACGGTCGCAATTGGTGTTTTGCACCTTTTTTTTCTGCAAAAAACTGGACAACTGCCTTGGAAAAGGAACGGATACATGTGTCCATGTGGAGATATCTGATGAGCTGATAATCTTCTAGGACAAGACTTATCTTTCCGCTCTGTTTACTAAATGAGTCACACATCTGCCATTAAGTTCCCACGTATCGATGTACTTTGTAAAGCAGCTCTGTATCAGTAAGCGTTGCGACATCCCGATTTGGATTCTTCCTCACCACCTAAGCGTTTGTTCAAGGCGCAAACTGATTCCACCCTGCTAGGCGTTTAATTTACGGTTCGATTCCCAACCTTTCGGTGCAACGTGTACGATAAAGTGGAACAAAATGTTTAATCGAACACCAATTTGTGCAGTCATGGCGTAATGGTGCAATTCCGTTTCACAACTCAGACTTACCCGTTGGGGACACTCCCATTCGGGACCCAAATCGGCACAGAATATAATGTGTTAATCTTAACGTAGGGGGAATTGACAACCATTGCTGCACACAAATTGAGTTCTTATTCACCTGTTTGGTACGAGGGTGAGGTCAGTTCACTTTCGAACACCCAGAGCAGAGTTCGCCCCCCCTTCCGGCGCTGACCCCGTGACAAACGTGTCATAAGCTTACGACTTAACACGAAAAATTATGAACCATTTACCGAAAACGCAGCAATCAGAAATCGCTCGTTTTGGTCGCCCAATCCGATACGCCGGTGCTGGCTCGGGAAGTGTGTGGGCGTACTGGTGATCATGGCCCCAAACCGGCTGCTAAGATCGCTGAAGCGGATCCGCTTAATTAGCATCCTTCGTAATTGGGTGCGTTTGCTGAAAGCTTCACAATAATGCTCTCTACCTGTTGTGTGTCATTAAGCAAACGGGACCGTGGTCCAATTAGGTGCAGAAACTTATGATCGCGACCGGAGAAAACAGATCGTCTATGAATGCGACATGTGTCTTGCACGCATGTGATTTTTGTTTTGCTTACTCTCGACATTCGCTGCCTTGTGTCGGTGTGTTACGAAGCGGAAAATATCGATTGGAAAGGAATGTGAACCGATTAATTCTTCCTCCTAAGGGTGTCCCTGTGCATGGTGGGATGTGATCGAACGTGTAAATGGACACCGTACCGGGGCGCAAGGCGCTTGTGTCTGACTCGAGCAATCAAGATACACCTGACCAGGTTGGAGTTGGTCGCTAGTTCACACACAGGTTCGTTTCACACAATATCACGCTTCATTCCCATGGATTCGCGCAGTTGTTTGTGTCCCTGTGGATGGAATTGCGCTAGGCAATTCCTGGACATGATAAACTGCACGAGTTTTAGAAACGAAGGATTTTAATTAGATATTATTTGTGATTAGTTTGGAGTATTTTAAATACAACATTTTGGAAGTATTTAATTTACTCTTTCGATATTTGAATATATTATTCTCAGAATTCAGTATTTTAAGCTATCTATCGTTTGTTGGGCTTAGCTGGCACTCCATGTATTAATAGTTGATACTGGTCCACTACTTCTCAAGATACCTAATATTTAGATATAACCAGTAATCTATGTCTCATTAGCTAATATTAACGGACTGTCTGGAAGAATTTTGCGGACTGACTGACTATCATAGTACATAGTATCTAAAAAAGAGACTCATGTTGGCTATATGTCAGAAGTCTTCTGTAATACTGTATGTCTTCAAAGAAACATAGAGTTTCTAGCGTTACTGGCAATGATGTTCGATATGCTGGGCCTCATTTGTGCAGAACCGATGGGTGCCTCCTAATCGATGCCTCTATCGCTCAACAACCTCGGACAGGTCGTCCTAGGTAATGGTAGGTCACCTAAATACTTCAGAAACTTAGGTTATGGATAAATAGTACTGTTGGCAGAACAATTCTTAGTTGCACTGACATTCAGTTCACAAGTTCCAGCATAATAAATAAAAAAGTATGTCTATCTAAAATGTCTATATCTGGACGAGAGCTAGAACTCCAGACGAGCAAACATGTAAGTGAAGTACAACATAAGAGTTCAGCGACTAAGAGTCTAAAGGCTATAAAGCTGATTTAATTCTGGGTCTCTATAGAATAGTCCACTGAAGTAATTCACAGTAATGAAAAAAAGGAGAAATTCGTTCTAATTAATAGTAATTTCATAATAATCAATTATTCTGAAATTCAATTTCGCCAAACAATCGTTTAATTCACTCAATTTGCTATAGTTATTGCTCCTAAATCTTTGGAGCATATAAAAGTAGGTGGCAAAACGTGTGAAAAATCCAGTTTGTATCTTAACGGCAACAAAAGTCTCAGTTGCCATAATGACTTCGAAAATAGTACGATTCCAGCTATTGTATTTGGGAGCCTTTTTGATCACATTAACGACTGTAACCTGTAGATTAAACTTCACATCTAAAGGGAACTACACTTATTTAAAGTCTGGGAAGTCTGGGTAAGTGTGCTTTCATGCTGTAGCCATCGAAGCATTGGGTTTTTTTATGAATCGTCCCGTTTTTAGTTTAAGAGCCGAAGATGTTGATAACTTCAATCCTTTGGATTTTTACTTAACGACCGATGAAGCCAACACATGGTTAGAGGCTCTTGCTGATAGGTACCCCGAAAAGAGTACGGTTTCAACGATCGGAAAATCGTACGAGGGTAACAACATTAACGCCATCACCATCAACCCTGACCAGACTAGGAAGGTCATACTGGTAGCGAACTTGCGGGCACGCGAGTGGATTGCTATGTCTTCGGCCATCTACATCATCCATGAGCTGCTCCGCAATTCGAACAGCTACCCGCAAGCGAACAATTTCCAATGGATCATTGTCCCGGTACCGAATCCCGATGGGTACGAGTACACCAAAACTAATGATCGTAGCTGGTGCAAGAATCGTGTCCCACAAAGCTACAACGACTACGGGGTTGATCTGGACCGCAACTTTGCGTACAAGTGGGAGGATTCGATAAGGTTCGACAGTAATGATCCTGCGGCGGAAACATTCCGTGGTACGGGCGCACTTTCCGAACCAGAAACTCAGGGTATAACTGATTTGCTGCAGTATCATGCGGATGCGTACCTGTACGTTGACATCCAGGTGTTCGGGCAGCGTATATTTATTCCCTGGGGCTACACGGAAGAACTGGCACCGAACGTAAATCTGCTACAATCGGTAGCAGAAGCTGGAGCATCGGCTATCTATGCACAATCAAACCAAGCCTTCCAGGTTGGTACACCGGCAGAACTTGAAGAAATAGCGGCCGGGTCGAGCATGGACTTTTGCAACTCAATCGGGATTAAGGCGAGCGTTACACTGAAGGTTTCAAGTGATACTTATGACCTTCCTCCCGAAAATATCATCCCTGTTGGTCAGGAAGCTTTTATCGCAGTTATAGCAATGGCTGAGAAGGCTGGTGAATCATAATGGCAAGAACATTTGAATGATTTTCCTTTATATTTGATGCAACAAATAAAGTCTTTTGATTACGCTCGACAATAGCAATCAATAACGAATAAAACGTACTCTTACTATATGAATATCCAAAATTATTTCCTTACTTGCTTTTACTTGATTTTACTAATTATAGATCAAGTCGGGGTTGCTAGAATGTGCTCAGCGTTGTTGGATAACATTTTTTTTTCTTTTATTTGATTCTATTAAATGATACACTATCTGAAGTTTGAATTGCCCTTAGACCTACATTAAGGAAGGATTGTTTCAACTAAAATGTAAACTTCGGAAGACTTATTTTTAATAATATTTATGTAAATTTGCTTCGTTTGCGTGGTGGTCCGGTGGCCGAGGCGACAATTGTGCTGGAGTTCTGCTATAGGACCAAAATGCAAACCTTTACCGAACTGTTCCACCGAGACGGACTGAATATCTAACTATGTGGTATCAATAAGTCTCGTAAGCCAGAAATGGCAGGCATTATCAAACGGATCATTAAGCCAAATAAACAGAAGAAGAGGTAAGAAGAAGATTTCAAAAATACTTCTTCAAGTATGCACTCCAATTAGCGGCTCGGGGGCCGAGGATATAGCAGCGCCGATCTTCGAACGGGCAAGGATCGATATTCGAAGCCCATTCGGGCCGTTTCCCCGTACGCCAAGTCACGGAAGCCAGAAATGGCAGGCCAAAACTTCAAGAGGTAGTAAAACCACAGGAGCAGAAGTAGAAGCACTTCAATAATAGCGCAACACTCAT
>KI423028.1:0-14595 GCA_000473375.1 Anopheles culicifacies | reverse complement strand
GCGATTAGCACAGTTAGCAGTACACCTCTACGATTCGCAACGAATAATTTGCTTGGAATTACAAAACTGATTGTACGGTATAAATACCCTGTTTGCAAAACATTCCCCAACGTTTACTAGTTTGTGTGGTCATAACCTCAAAAATGATCCAATTCATCATATCGCGTACTATTTCCTCATTCATATTAGGGTTTGGCTTGCTAGCCATTAGTTTGCAGGTGTTGGAAGCTAAGCAGGTCGATATACCAATCGAGTAAGTTTCACGTATTCTTAGTCCCTTAGTCAAGGCACATTTATCTTTAAATGATCGTCAACGCTTATCAGGTGTCTGAATGAGACGAAAACATCGGACGATTTCAATGTTTTCGACTTTTTCCTAACGCACGGCGAAACGCAGGAATGGTTAAATCTCCTGGCGACTGAATATCCCGAAACGTGTCAAATACAAAGCTTGGGACAATCGTCCGAAGGTCGTGAAATTAGCGCGATCTCCATCTACAACGATCAGCCGAAAAAGATCATTCTGCTAGGCAACCTAAAGGCCCGCGAATGGGTTGGAATGACCTCAAGCATCTTCATCATCCATGAGCTAGTCCGTAACTCCGCCAGCTATCCACATGCGAACAAATTCCAATGGATCATAGTTCCCATTACGAATCCGGATGGATACGAGTACACCAGAGAGCATAATCGCAGATGGGCCAAGACTCGTACGGTTCAGCAAGATGGAAACATTGGTGTTAACTTGGAGAGCAACTTTGACGCACAGTGGGGAAGCGCTACTTCTCATTCGGCTTTAAATCCTTCGGGCCTCTTATACCGTGGTTCGGAACCGTTCTCTGAGCCAGAATCGAGAGCTATTAAGGAACTGTTGGACAGCCATGAGGATGCTATACTGGTGGTCGATCTGCAAGCACACGGACCGAACATTTTCATGCCATGGTCATACACGGACGAGCCGGTCCCCAACATAGACCTGGTGCGTGCCGTTGCGGATGCCGGACATAAAGCAATGAATGCACAGTCGCAACAGGAGTTTGAGGTTGGCATCATTTCCGACTATGCGCCGTTTGAGTACGGTACCTGTATGGATTATTGTAGCTTAATCGGAATCAAGGTGTGCCTAATTTTGAGACAACAAGTGGGTACGCATAATCTAGTGACGAATGATATCATCCCGTTTGGTCAGGAAGCAATGGTGGGCATTCAAGCGATGGCTATTGAATCCGATTGGCAACAATGGCAAAGAAGTGGTGATAACTTCTGATGGACGCTTCCGAAAGTATAACTTCAAACAACAATAAAGAGTTTCATTATTTCATTAAAATGTTCCATTAAACTTAATAAAGTATGTTTCAATTGAAGGAATAAATGTCTGTACATATCTCGTCGTATTTATGGATATTATGAGCATCTTAGCACAAAAGTTTTCGGAAAGCGTAAAAGCAGAACGTACAGGATCTACAGCAGCGGTCATGATATCAGCAAGATCATTGTAGACAATGTAAGGGAATGTTTTCCAGCTTAGAAATCGTATTCCGGCCTCAGAATCTTCCCGATCGAAACCCGGTTCCGGTTAATTTGGAGGGGTATGAGTACCGGATGACTCACGGACGTTCGGCGTTGATCTGAACTCAAAATTTGGATAACTGTGGGGAAATGCCGATCCAGCTGACGAAAGATATGTTACCATGGGTCAGCATCATTTGTGGAGAAGAAAACAAACGTCATTGCTGCGCTACTAGAAAGTTCGACAAATGTCAAACAATTTTAACTTTATAGTTTTCTAACAATTATGATCCATTTTTTTCATGAAGAACGGCCGTATTGATAATTATGATCCGATGATACCAAAATAAAATTCTTGGATCTACCTTCTTTCTGAGAAGGAGCGGCTTGGTGACCGAGGATCTACGAATAGGAATCCTTGAACGAATCTCCATCTCTACTGTTTTGAATGGACTGATATTACCGGGTCTGATTTTTTCTTATAAATGTTTAAACTACAAATAATAATTTAAAAATGATTATTACAAAATGTTGCTAACTTGTACTTTGAACACAAATGAAACAAACATTTATTTAAATACCAATAAAAGAGAATCAACGACAACAAACAACTTCTGCCGTGGTGTAGAATTCAAAGCATAATATCGTCTGCGGTGAATAATGTAATACCCTTCAAGAGTCAATGCTCCTTAATAACTTTTCTTCTTCTTCTTCACTGGCTCTACAACCTCGAGAAGTCTTGGCCTGCCATTTCTGGCTTCCGTGACTTGAATGTACCCGTAATATGATAGTCAGTCCTGCGTACGAGGGAACGGCCCGAATGGGATTCGAACCTCCGTCCTGTCCGTTCGAAACCCGGCGCCTCGGTCTCCTCGGTCACCTAACGCTTAATCACTTTTGATAACACTTAATTGTTTGTTAGTCACAGTATGCAGAATTAAAAATAATATAAATTACCCAACTTTATCTTTTGATTAATGCTTAGTTCAATAACACCAACAATTGGACATTGATAACACAACGATTGAAAACGATCGTACCAAATGTATATAAATTATGATTTCTATTTCAAACCCATCTGTGCTTGAATGTGGCAATCGTAGGCACACTGTTGAGTTACTGAGCGCAACCAAGCTAAGAAATGGCTTGTTTAGAAATTGTTAAACAGCTTGTAATGCTGTATTTATCGCTCTTGATTATACTTCCTGTTGATTGTTTCTCAAATAATACTAATACTACTAATACTAATACTCAAATAATACTAATACTAATACTACTGTTCCACTTCCGATAAGGTATGGATCATTAAACTAGTTTTTTATGTGATAACGATAAAATATTGACCAACAAACCATTTCTAGTCATGAGTCCAACCTACCTAACATTCTCGACCACTTCCTGACCTACGAAGAGATAAAGGAGTTCCTGGCACGTATAGCACAGCTCTTCAAGGACAAAGTAAGCATGGAAAAGCTTGGAGAAACAGCTTTGGGGCGAGATATCAACATGGCCGTCATAAATCCCAACGCGGCCAAAACGGTTATTCTAGTGGCGAACATGCATGCACGCGAGTGGGGCGCGACGACATCCGCTCTTTTCATCATATCGGAACTGGTGAAAAATAGAGAGCAGTACCTGGAGTTTTTCGATATTCGATGGATGATCATTCCATTGGCCAATCCGGATGGGTACGAGTACACCAGGGAGTATGATCGTTACTGGAGCAAGAACAGATCACCCCAGCCCGGTGGAACGTTCGGGGTCGATCTGAATGCAAACTTCGAACACATGTGGGGTATGGGTAAGCCTGTAGATCCGGACGATCGAACGTACAATGGACCGCGTGCCTTTTCCGAAGAAGAAACCATCGCCATCAGTGCAGTGATGGAAGAAATGGCCTTAGACACTATCCTGTTTATCGATATGCACACGTACGGGAATCATATATTTCACGCTTGGGGACACACGCCTGATCCATCACCGGATGTAGCGAATTCCAGAAATGTAGCTTTCGCCGGAGCTGATGCAATGCGAGCGAAATTTCACGAGTATTACACCGTAGGAGCACCGTCTGCCTTGTTCCATCGTGTATACGGAACCAGCCTGGACTATTGCCAAGCTTTGGCTATAAATGCGTGTGTGTGGTTTGAGTTGACCAACATTGGTTTTCAATTTGAGGAAAGTAGGATTGAATCGATCGCTAAAGAAGCATGGGTTGGGATTAGAGCAATGGCAATGACAGCGAATGAGTTGTCTCATCTGTAAGGGCTTACGATCGTGCTCCAAATACACAGAAACTATTGCGGAAACTAAAGAGGATGCTATGTTTATCTACGTTATAAGGACATCTGCTTTGCTATTCAAGAAGGTTTATAGAAGTTGTCTATCTTACTTACTTGCTTATCCGGCGCTACAACCGCTACGCGATCATTACCAGCTGTAGACGTCATTTAAAATGCTTAGAATCGAGCGCCTTCGTCTATCAATTCATTGTTCCGGCCTTCGTGGTTGGCGTATCAACGACATCGTTCCGCCTCAGGTTGGGCCTATCACGCCTCCTCTGTTCGTTTGGATGACCTAAAAATGATTTACGGACTGGGTGGTCCGGTGTCGTTCTCATGACGTGAACAGCCCACCGGAGCCTGGCGAATCTATTTCGTTGCACGGTGGAGAGATCATCGTACAACTCATAGAGCTCGTGATTATAGCGGCTCCTCCATTGTCCTTCCACACATACGGTATCAAAAATACATCTAAGAATTTTCCTTGCAAACGTGTCTAAGAAAGTTTCGTCAGCTTTGTACTAAGTCCAAGTATGCGAGTACTTGGACTATAGAAGTTGTATGGATTACTATAATTCTTTGGAGATAAAAGTTTGCCTCTGATTTGGTATTTGGTCTGATTCTCAAAATAACCAAGATTGTATCGTACGGCAACGCAGCATGAATTGCTACCAAAAAGTTGTATCTGTGGGCTAATGCTGATTCCAGGAATTCACGCGTTTTAATTAGATAAAGTGTCCGTCTATTATAACATAGTAGTCTCATGTTTGATTGATCAATATCGAATTAATTTATAATATATTACTTTAGACAACATTGCGTTAAAGTAAGACATTGAACCTGGTTTCCAACTCCTCCAACTTTAATGCCGTTCAATTAATTAAAAATTTGGTGCGTTTGGTGAAAACCGCGTTTGGTGGGTGAGGAGATAGCAGTGGCGGTTTTAAAACGGCAAGACAGAGGTAAAAATTCCATTCCAACGACATTTCGCAGGTCTGATTTTTCTGTTTTGGGGGTAATTACAAGTCACAGATGCCAGAAATGGCAGGCTTTGATCTTTTTGGTCCAAGACCTCAAGATTTTGACGAGCCATAGAAGAAGAATCATTCTAAGAATTGTGATGAAACATATCAGTATTATTTATATTTGTTGTTTAGTTTCACTTTCATAAAAGTTCCATTACTATTACACAAACAATTTGGAATGTTGTTTAATGTTTTCGTTTCCCTTTTTTCCATTCCGTCTTGCAGCGATGAGAAACAAATCGACTTTGCTGAACAGCTGGAATCGGTAGCGTACGTGCTGTGTGGAGATGGCACGGTGACATATGATAAATTCTGCCAAATATGGCATGCCAAAGGGGTAAGTAGACCATCACTACTATTCTACTGCTTTAGAAACACTTTTACTGAGGAGTACCTCTTTGTTTTTCCTCGAACCAGATTCTTGATAAGCTCTACCGACTAATCGACGTTGATTCGACCAACCTTATATCGACCAATCAAATAATGGAGTTCATCTCGAACCTCACCAACTCACGGTAAGTAACGGTCACGTCAAACGAACGTCTACGGGCTGGTACGGAATAAAAAACATTCCAACAGCATTTCGATCGAATAATTAAATCCCCTCATTCCGTGGCGAGCTCTAAAAGGGCCCGCTGGTGCGAAACGTCACATCAACATGGACACCTAGACAGCCGAGATGCCGTATGCCGATGGATAATTAAATCCGTCACAACTATTCCGACACCTGCGCGCATATGAAAAGTGGATCTATTTCAATCACGACACCGTGATTAGTTTTTCCCGAATGTGGCACAGGAATAGTACGACGGTAGAGGGTTGATCGGAAAAAGTCACACGACCGCTTGTCCGGTACCATCAATGTCGAACGTGCTTGAAAACGTTTGGTAAATAGATGAAGTTTTCGCTCACTTTCTTCGGAACCATTTAAGGGGTATTGGAATCAGGAAAAAGGTAGATCTTAATCGAACTGCTTGCTAGCGGCTCATAGCTAACACATCTTGACGAAGTGCTATAAAAACGTAAGATGAAGTCATGACCGCTCTATCCATCATCCTTTAAGGCACCAGCGGACTGGTACAATGTGTGTTTTTCTAAGAAAGAATTGCAGTTCGTCATGGTTTTAAGCGTGCTTGACACCTGCCTCAGTTCCGAGGTGGAGTTGAAGATAGCAAATTCATCATCTAAATCATTCTATTAGGAGAAGCTTTCCTACCTTAATCAGGACCGTAATCGATTCTCCCTTTTTGCTACGTAGTGCCGCATGGATCGAAGGCACCGATCCGGTTTGCGATGAAAACGACGATCACGTCCCTTGGGTAGTACGTTACTTCGAACGTGTTTGATCGTTTGCGATAAGATCAACCACCGACCGAATCACGGTAGATTCTTTTGATTTGATGGACAGCAAAATTACGGTAGCACCGAACTCGATCGAACCGGCAAGTGAAGAGTAGTTGTACCAGCTATCACACGCACGGTCTAAGCACAGACACTTGAGAAGAAACATACGGACCCCGAGGTGAAGTGAGCCCCATTACGCAGCAAAATCCTCAGGGAACGGGAACCAAAAGTGGTAGCAATATTACACTGCATAAATTAAATACACTCTGCTACATCAAACACAACACTCCACTATCGAACACGCGGTCGCGATCAGCAACGAACTGGTAACTGTTTCACATATCTGCGGCCGTGCTGTCGGAGAAGAACATCTCTTTACGCAGTGATGTACCGTTACGCACAATAGCGAGCGAGAACCAATTAAGGTGACAGTAACGTGCCACTAGCACACCTCAGGCAGACACCGGACCGGGTTTGATTGACTATCGAACGCATACCTCGAACGTGGATGCATCCTAGATGCAACGTTAGATATGGTCGATGTGTTCAATCAGGTGTGCCTTTTTTGGACGCGTCAGAACCGGAGGGGGCCGGCAAACGATCGTGAGTTACAAAGAAAGTGAAAAGACGCGTTGAAATGCATTACTTCAGTCATCAATTTGAGACGTCGTAAACCGGATTCGTAAAGGGATTTACACATTGTAACTATCTTGATCACATTTCATCAAGATCACATCAAACCTAAAAAGGGATCACAATAGAGTAAATGGAACCTGTGTGGAATATTGTGGAAAAGTAGTTAGAAATTCTTGAGGAATTATTTTTCTGACACTTTCTACTCAGTTTTTCATCTTTCTGGATATTTATAAACTCTAACGAATATCGGGTGGTTTCCAAAATCTTCGACCAATTATTATATGTTTTCATGTGACGAGGTAGCTCTGAAGGCTCCAGTTCTGGAAAGTCATGCAAGGAGCGTGGGTCTACGGTTAACAATTCTTACACTCCACTATGACCTGGATGCAGCTCGGGTGCAACTTGGGAGCAGCTCGGTGACTGAAGATATTCCGGCGCCGGTCTTAAACGGTAGGATCAAGGTTCGAATCCCATTCGAGCCTTTCCCCCGTACGCAGGACTGACTCTTCTGTTCCGTGTAAATTCAAGACACGGAAGCCAGACAGGCCAAGACCTCTCTCGAGGTTGGTACAACCATAGAGACGGGAAGATTCCACTATTTGACCATGGAGTTCGTTCAACAATCCAAAATTTAATGCGCAACTTGCTCTCAATTAGACTAATAAGTAATAGTACTGGTACCATAGGCAGATCTTCTTAGTAATCTGACAGAACGCATGACCTGAAGCGGTCCCTGAGCTATCTCACTTATAATTCTTCTTAATCTTCGTTTGAAGAATCTCTGGTCTGAAGAACGTTGATGTTGGAACTCCACTGTTATGCCAGCTACCGCCCTAAAATCTAACTCTCATTTCTCTTGAGGTTAACAGAGACTTAATTCTCCGATCTTTTGAAGAAGAACTTTCCACCATCAAAAATACTGATTCAATAAAAGAAAATGTAGAAGACATATGGTTTTCAGCTCTTTTCGCTTAACGACCTATTCGATCGTCCTTATCATAATAATGACTTACTAGACTTATAGATACCACGTTATGGGAGAGTCAGTTTACGGGACAACGGCCAAGATGGGCTTTAAACTCCTATCCTGTCATCTGAAGATCGGAGAAGATAGAATATAGCACATGTATATCTTCACTAAAGAATACATTTTGGAGGAACACACATTTTGGAGGATGTCTAGAGGTCCCATCTCAAATCTTGAGGCCTTGGGGCTACATATCATCACTAAGATGACAATACAGATAGTCAAGATGATCATGATCCTTATTATGATTATGTGCGTACTTGTAAACTTTACTGAGCACGTTTGCCGTTCAGCGATATTCTTCTCAGTTAATCATTCTTCGTTGTAGGTGCTTTTCAAAAGTGCGTGGAAACAGATGCAGTGCGAACCCATTCAGATGCTTTCGACACGATCGTTTCAGCTGTGTCCCGTGCATTCACTAAACCCGCACTCACCACAATGCACTGAAAGAAAACGCAAGCTTGCCTGGGGCCACGCGTACTCACCCTCGTGGACTAACGTTGGACGAGACTAGCACAAATGGATACATTTTACCCAGTGACAAATCGTAAATCATGCAACCGCGGTTTGTGAGTTGGCGTACCCGCACCAAAAAACACCAAACCACCCCACCCTTGTGCGATAACCTGCTTCGGGCCCGGGGTTCATAAATTATGTCGCGAAAAGTAATAAAATAAATGCAATGGAAACCAGCTGAAGCACCTCCGGCTCGGAATGCTTCCAATACGGGCACGTAACGCGCTCAGCTAATCAGCAACTGATCGGTTACTGCTGCTGCCACGTTTGCGGTGGCTTCCTGAGCAGTGTACATCTAACTCGCAAGAATTTCACGCACACAATCCTCTTCCTCGTTTGAAGCTATTGATAAATAGCTCGCGAGTGCATGATTTATCGATCGCCGCACATGGGCGAATGTTAACAAGTATATTAGAAAAAATAAAGGCACACTGCCCGCAAAACGATCGATGATTCTTGGTTGTATAGCAGCAGAGGGGAGGGAATCCCGGGAGCATCGACCAGCGGCAAAAATAAAATGGGGGACCATAATTTACGAGCCGTGAAACCCGGACAGTTGAAATGGTTGCAGACAGATGGACAACACGGTGGCAACGCAATGAGCAGGAATTAGACGCTCGGTGCACAAAACCTCCCCCCAGAGGATATCGGTAGGTAAGGATGCAATCCAGAAGCATGCCACAGTGCCGTAGCAAATGATTCATCAGCTCACTCCACGTCACGGCTGAACCCGTATAATGGATCCGGTCAGGTCGTAATTTCAATGACCAGTGCTGAAAAATAGCTCCAGACAGCTTCACATTCGAAATGCGTGCATTCTTCGACCGGAGCACTCTTCACGTGCTGCACTCACATAAAAATGTTTATTGCTGTTTGCACCCGGTACCTGCGCCGTGGGAATCGCTGGTGGTTTTTCATGATGATGCGTGATTATGGCAAATAATTAATATGTATTGACTTTATTCTGCCGGATGGAGCTACCGCTCTTATGTAGCTGCTGGGCCTTTCGGTTTAGTTACGGTACATCGACACTGTGCGATTTCTCCTTATGACATTGGCTTTTGGAAATCGTATAAACGGGAGCAAAGTAAAGAGGTTTCACCCTCTTTTTTTGTGAGTTGCCTTAATTGATTGATCCTCACCATTCGTGTCTACCTGAAGCTTGAAACATCATATTCGTGTTGCGGAACTTCGAAGTCTAGGAAGGCTCGATCTCTCCAACAAAATTCGTGACCATCTTTGACAAACGGCAAAACACTCCATCATACCTCCGCAAACAACTCTCAATTGTCGGTTTTGTTTACTTTGCAACAAAACTGCGCAAAAAAAACTCCAAACACATCCCGATACAGAATGAATGGTAGCATAATCGTTCGTTTGCCGCTGAAGTAGATAATTTTCCATCATTTTTCCACCCGACACGACATGCCGTAGTCACGAATCAGGCAAAAAAAAGCGAACACGTTGATCATCATCATCATCACAATAAAAACAAACATTGAACACCTTTACGGTCGTGGTCGCGTGGACAGGGCGATCGTTTTGGGTAGATTAGATTTCGCGACGAATTTCTACCTCCTTTTGGCTAGGGAAGGAATTCACTTTTGGCACGAACAGGCCCCGTTGTCAATCGCTTAGTGATGGAGGACCGGATCGCGTGACCTGCGCCCTGTTGTGTGTGTGCAAGGAATCCGTCCACGATAAATCGGTCAACCATCGGACGACGGAAGACGTGGGTCGCCGCGCAGTAGCAGATGGAATGATTTATTTCTCTCAATCTGCATGGTGGTGGATCCTTTTTTCGATCGTGCTTGGATGAGAGACGAAGAAGCAAACCCGCAATCGCGAATAGAGGCGCAAAGCGGTGCTCAGGTTATATATGGCTAATCAAGATTTATAGCGTCTCGGGAAAGTGGTGCGGACGAGGCACTTGATAGATGGCCGGCACGGTC
Organism: Anopheles culicifacies; assembly: GCA_000473375.1. NCBI lineage: Eukaryota > Metazoa > Arthropoda > Insecta > Diptera > Culicidae > Anopheles > Anopheles culicifacies. Next base: position 4,304 of record KI423028.1, on the reverse strand, counting down.
TGTTTTCACTAGCACACTACCAGGGCGGAATGATATGCGATTTGTCAACGGGAGACGTCGGTAAACGATCACTCTCCACTACTGCAGAAGGCATACAGGCTTTGCAGAAATGGAGGAGATCCATTGTGGAGATATCTATTCCTTGTAAATGAAGTTACACTCCTGGATGATTATGCATTCAAGACTCATGTGTCTTCTTTACGTCTAATAATACTCCAACAAAATATCGCAACAAGGCGACACTAGCTCTTTCACATCCGTCCTTGGCCTCAACATGACTGTTACGTATTTGAGTTACCCATTTCAGATACGTGTAGGTTCCCAATCTGGCCGTCATTTGCCCCGCAGCCATCAATTGGTACCATTGGTGCTTTGTTTTGAAGAAATTCCACCTTAACGCCACCTGTCATCCCCCCGCTAGATCTTGGCAGTGTAATCTCGTTTCGACCCCCAAAGAAAGCCAATTAACCAGGTACGGGACCGCCTTTTATTTCGTTCGAACTCCTCTTTAAGGTTATCACAGGTGCGCTTCTCAAGGTGATGCCATTCCTTCGAAATGCTCACAGTGAGATCGATTATCTGGACAGTCCGATGGTTACCATGTTTGGTACTGGAACTGAGCAAAGTTTAACACTTGTCCACTTCTCCAGTAAGATGGTTGTTGTCTTTCCTCACATCGTGTTGCCTTTTGTTGATAAATGAACACGTTGAATGGAACAAACAATAGACATCGTCGCAGCTATCGGGCTGCGAAGTGTAAAATGGTTCCTTAAAAGGGCTTTCAGATGAAACCTATTCAAGTCAAACGATGCCAACGAGACGCCAGATGTCAATTAATTATTGAAGACATAATTATTGTCGCTTTTGTTCGGGATTTCGTCTTCTTATATTAATTAATAAAAGTGGTTTTACCAAAATGCCTACAATTGGACATCAACTTCGAACAGGAGTGAACTATAAAGGCTCATACAGCAGGGAGTCACGAGGATTACCAAAATTGGATCAGTTGATCTTTCTCTATTGAGAGGTATCGTACCATTTTTATATTGGACTACATTGAGTTTTACTTGTAATGCAGAAGCTCCAAAGGTTTTAAGTTTAATTGAGAGCACACTGTTGGCGTCAATAATGACTAGCCTCCTGCATGTAAAGGCAAAGGTTACACCCGGGCCCACACGTCACGTGTCAGCTTACCGGGATAAATCCACAAAACATAACCAGCGCTGTTTCTTTCTCCATTTCAGCCCGCGCACAGGTTTCGACAAATCTTCCCTGGAGCGGCTGGAGCAACTGTTCATTAAAACCGTCGGCAATGAGAAGGAGATCCGTCGGGAGGAGTTTAAGAAAATTGTTACCTCCAAAAACGTAAGTACCGGGGCACAGAGCCCTCCTCAATCTAGGAGGAAATCCAAAACTATCCATTTCCTCCAAATTACTATAACCGCAAACGTATCATTTCCAATACTGCAATTCACACAGCCATTCTTCACCGAGCGTGTGTTCCAAATCTTCGACAAGGACAACTCCGGTTCCATCTCCCTGCAGGTAGGTTGGCGATGATTGACCACTTCACGGTGACATTCCGGTGCCAGCAAACCACTCATTTGCTTCATTTAACATCTTCCGATTTGGGTTACTCTTTCTCTTCCACACAGGAATTCATCGATGCCATCCACCAGTTTGCCGGACAGTCGCCAGAGGACAAAATTAAATTCCTCTTCAAAGTGTATGATTTAGACGGTACGGGAAACACATTCGGATTGATTTATTCACCCTAATTGGTATCGGTAATTAATAGACATCTTGGCCAGTTGGCGTGGTGTTCCGTGGAAAGCATTCGATCGCTATACTTAGCGATCCCTCAGCTGTCGCTGTGCCAAAATTATGAAGATCGCTTTAAACGATTGCCACAGGAAATGTGGAATGGTTGATTTCCTCGAAAAAAAAAAGCTCGTCCGAGTAAGAATGTGAACCAAATTTCAAGCCTTCACCAACGAGATTGGAAAGGGCATCGCTTCCAAAAGTTGGCGCATATTCGCCGGAGGCATCAAATTGGTTTCACTTGCTTTAACGCCTTGAAAGAAAAAAAAACTAGACGAACGCTTCCTGAGGCTTTTGTGTTCAGTTGACCATACCGACCTCACGACACGAGGCCCTGACAGCTCACGTCATCGTTTTGCTTTTCATTGCTTCGAGCACACACACGAGCTTCCGTTGCGTGTATGGAACAATCGAACTTTACGCTTGTGGTCGTCTATGTCAGCTAACTGGAAGCCTATTTCCCTGCTGCAAGAATGTTTCACTCGAGCAACTGTCAATCTTGTGTCAAATATTCATGCAATAATCTTCCATCCACCTACGTCCTACCCGGCTAAGAGCGGCTTAGAGCATGAATGAAAGCATTTGTCAAGCTAACTAAACGTTAAAGACACACACACACACATACGAGCACACTGTGTGCTTTGAAAGGTGTGTGTCGACCACAGCGCACACCTCGGGAGTTAAAGCTACCTGAAGAATTCAACCAGACGGACGGAGCAAGATCCGTGCCGTGTCGTGTCGTGACAGAAACATGAGGATCACGTACAAACGCCATAGCTCGATAAGCATCTAATCGGTGGTCTCATTATCTGCTTTATGGTTACATTACCCGCACGCCACGCTAGTCCAAGACACAAATTAATGGCGACCTGGTGTTCTAAAGCTTCTTCCCTAACTCCAGCAAGTACTTTTCTTTTTTTTTTTTTTCATTTATTTATAGAGGCTTTGGGTCTTAAAGACTTCATTCGCCTCTTTAGCAAGTACTTTTCTCATCGTCATATCTGGTACATTCTTCATCTCGTTCCTATTTCTTTTTTGCATGTGGAAAATCTTCCAACAAAACCAACTTCCAACGGCGGGAAAACAACACACCACACCAGGTGACGGACTGATTCAACACCGTGAGCTACAGCATGTCATGCGGGCGTGCATGGAGGAAAACGGCATGCGTTTCTCCGAGGATCAGGTTGGTACTTCTTCTACGAACGATTTCGCTTCTTCTTCTTGCCCCGTACGCTGGGAACTCTCCGTTTGCCAGGTTGTGTTGCGTTTCTGTTTCCAACCCCGAACAAGCTTAGATGTAACACTCGCAGTGCTCGGTTTGAAGCAATGTCCACCCGCCACGCCACGCAAAACCAGCGTACCAGGTAGAGCAGGTGAAGCCTCCGACCGATAAGCCAACATCGAGACGGACAGTAATTTATAGCAGTCGGCAGCGTACATGTATCACATGGCAGGACTTCAAAATCAAATGCAACGGCCACAGCGTCAAAGTCGCGCGCATGTTTATCAAGCAGGTCTCTCCGCTGCCTCTCGCTCGCGCGTTTTGCTGCGAACTCGGCCCCAAACAGTACATTCATCATAAGCGACGGCTGCGGTCTTGAGATCCTGCGATATCTTGCTTTTTTGCTGCGGTTGTGTCTCGTTTCACCCGCGTCACACTTCATCCATCGGGAATAGGAGTATTTTGTGTTTATCAATCGCAGAAAAAAGTGGGCGAATTGGAAGAAAAAGAAGTGCGCACGAGATGAATGCGCATTTCATTAAAATGCGAACCGTTGCATGCGACTTATTACTTTGTACGGTTTGGTACCTCGTGGGCCTGACAGAAGATTGCTGTCATATTTTGCTGAGCGTGATATCTCGCAGGAGTTCGTGTCTAAAAGGTTTAAAATATAATAAATAAATAGAAGAGTACTAAAATGAACAGTTTTTAGTACACAGGGGTTTGAGTTTTTAGTACAAAGATATATTTTTCTGTGGTCTACATCTAGCCATGCACTTGGTTTGCTTTATGACTTTCAAGGGACATACATTTTGCCTGATGAAGTAATTTACTCTAATACCACTGGGGAACCCAAGAAGGGGGCCCATTCCCAATCGAGTTCCAATCGCTCCCGCTGTGCTTTTACTTAAGATGTATGGACAATTTGTCCCTTTCTCGCGCTCCCCTCCTCTATTGGTGCGTCCCTCCCCTAATGATGCCCGTAAACGGTTTTGCCGTTGCATATCACTCGAAACCAATCTACCGTCGGAGATTATGGGCACGCATAAATTATGCTTTCAATTTTTCAAACCTAATTAATTATCCCGAGCGTCCCGGGTGACCGTTCCCGGGGATCGTGCCAATGATCGTCGGCTAGAATTGGACCCGCTGCCCCCGGCTGGGTGCCGTCCGATGGTGAAATACGGTGCTTTGCACCGATCGTTCGATTTAATTGATCGATCTCAATTGTCGATCGGTCTGGAACGATTGGATTCAT
>KI423027.1:0-38852 GCA_000473375.1 Anopheles culicifacies | reverse complement strand
TCCATCCAGCGACTGGATACGATGGAATGATATTAATGCCATTGGCTGGCGCACCATTATTATGACACGCATAATTTATAGTTCCTGCCACGCTTGGGCCGTTTTGGCTCGTTTTGGCTCGTTTTGGCACATCGACAAGCGGCGGGCGAAGGTGTTGTTTTTTTTTTTGCGCACGAGAGTTTTTCCACCATTCGTGCACGCACTTGAGGGGTGAAACGAGTGTGTTACTACGTGTTAAATTACTGATCGCCTCATATTTCAAGCGAGCGGGAAAATTAGCGCTCCCAGTTCATGAATAACCGAGGGCGAGCATGAGGATCGGATTTGCTCGAGTGTATCAATTCTCCTATCGGGTCGAATGTCTTGGCAGGGTAATGTAACTGCTATAATTGTCATACGGATTGAAGGGAAAGGTACAGAATGTATGGATTGCACCACTGGGAAAATGAAAACCGGAAGGAAAAATGGAGGACAGCTAAAATGTTTGTTTTTTTTTTTAATAGCGAATTTGTGGCTTCTACTGGAAAAAGACTAAAATTCTAAAATATTAATTATTAAGCTAACGATTTATCTAAATATCGTTATTTTATAATTTTAGCAGAGCTGTAAATGTAAATTGTCGTAAAAAACTCAATATAAAGAACGGCTTCATTTAGTATACTCTGTTTTAAGCAGTAATTAATACGGCCCGGTTAAAGGGTTACTCAACAGAACTCCGGAAAATGAAACTATTTCATTCATTAACACTTTTTGCTTAATTAGAATTTCGTGACATTGTGGGTAGTACAGTACCATTTCCTAATTACTTTCTTTCATATACTATTTTTTCCTGTGTATTACTTCCTGCTACTTAAACTCTTTTAATGATCTTGCAATTACTTGCTTAGTTCTGCGTTAGCAAATCTGCCATCTTGCTTTGGAATATATAAGTAATATTAGAGGTCTATTGATCCAATCTAATTGGTTATAGTCTATACGACAGAACTACCTCGCCTTGGTACAGTTTAGCGCCCAAGTTTAGCAACTTGGAAAATAATATTTTATGGTGGGTATTCTAAATATTATGAATACTATGAGTCTTGCAACTCATCTTACTTTGCGCTCAATTATGTGTTCTGCCATAAAAAATATTAGAAAATTTTTGAACATAAAAGAATGCCTTCTAAACAGTTATTAACTCCGGAAGTGTCTCAAATCATCTGCATTTTACATTTTCGTTAAAGCCTATGCCAATATTGATTTTTGTCGTAAACGATCTTCGTTACCACACTTGCTCTGAATACTAACCCTGCAATAACGCGCGTTCCTCACCAGTAGAATGTATATGCCGTTTAAAGTTTTAATTTTCTCGAGGAGTTTACTGTTAGAGTTATAAATTCGATTGATTTTATGAGAGATATTCATAAAGATGCAATACTCCTGAGATTCAAGTAGCAAAGAGTATGAAGGAGAGTAAGATTAAATGTAACGACTCCCAAGGAGTTGTTAAGACTCAACTGTCGAAAGAGTCGAATCTCTGTAGTGACTAACCACTCTACCAGAGTAAGATAAATTGAACCGACTCTCAAAGAGTTGTTGAAGAATGCGAATCGCAATGAGGAAGAAGTAAGAACGGTTTAATGCTATGTTAAAAAAGTAATTATTGCCATCTCTAGTCTAGGTTACGCGAAGACGCATTTAAAAACTCTTGTGAAGTTCAATTTCCAAGAAATCATTTCCATACAATCATTCCTTAAGATGGAGAATTTGTTATCTAATAATTGAAAATATTTAAAGATTTAGAGTCCCAGATACCCGGATATCCTTGAAGAGACCCTTTCTTCTTCCTATTGTTTTTAGTTTCGTCCCTGACTAAATATAATTGTTGTTAAACTACAGTACAGTACAGTAACAACACATTATTCCCATGTAACGAACTTCAAACAAATCTCTTTATATTCTCATTCCCTAAGCGATGTAATTATGAAAATAATAACTTAACGCAACAGGAGCCAGAGATATTACAACTTGTTAATAATTATCTGCGTGTTTAAAAAACAAACGCGTCACCCATTCGTTGGCAATACAAAATGTGAGCATGCGAGCGCAAGATGCACTAATTACCACGCGGACGATAAAGTGCATTCGCTGCCGTAGGAAATGGTTCGGAAAATTTCCACCTTCATGCCGATTGTCTCGTTTAAGAGGGAGGCGTGAATATAAGGGTAGCAAAAACAAACAATCATCTACAACATTACCGCCCGATGCGTCAGCGCTTATCGTCGTCGTAAAAGGCGGAGGCAAAGGCGCAACAGTTGGTTCGTCTTAAGATGAAGATGACCCTTTGGCGTTTTTTTAATGGCCTTTGCTCTTCACCCCAGGAGCAGCGCAACGAGCTTGTGGTGCTGTAAATTTGATTTTGCATTTTATTTGTACTTTTTTTATGTTGTTGGTAAATGCTGTAATAAAAACAAACTCCACATTTGACCGTGGAACCGTCTACATGTGCTCCAGTTTTGTATGATTACACGAATTTAATGGCTTCCCTCCCCCCCACAAAAACCCTTTCGTTACAAACATGGGAGCGAGCAATGAGAACTAAATCTAAATATTATTATTTTCGTGTCCTTCATCATTCGGTAATTACCGCAAAGATTAACCGGAAGGTGAACCACCATTCGGTACAGATTTGTTTATCCTCGTTATTATAAACATTAATGGAAAAGGGAATATTTGTTTCTTCATCAAAGTAAATATTGGTCAGTTTAATACCACAGGTCATGATCAACTAGGCTGCTTTGAACCAGGAATTGGTTCTAGAGCAGAAATAATTTTGCGCCTAAATGTATGTAATGTTTTGAAGGATTCTTTTTTTTTTTATTTTTGCTTATCACACGTGACGATTCGTCACAAGTGTAATTAGCAGAGTTTTGTTGCTTTGTTCATTCATCACCTTGTACTCTTACCTACAATCTTTGCAGCAGCACCACTCGCTCACGTGTGATCTTCTGAATAACCTGTCTGATTGACACTTTACCACTCTTAGGCACCAACAACACTACAAACCAACAGCTACTTAGCACCACTGTTTGTTAGGTTTTTGAAGCTACTCCATAAGTTAAGACACCTCTGGAACTTCTGAGTCTGGAAGTGTGATTGTTGAGTTGTTGGTTGAGTTTGAAATAATGCAAAACAATAATAAAGGTACACCTTGCGTTAACCTAAAGACACCGCCACAAATTAGACACTTCCGGGATGTGCGGAAAAGACGCTAGAAGCTCACATACCAAGCTGACCGTACTGCGTCGGAGGAGATACTAAACACAACTGATCGGTTTTTGGGCGGACCTGTCCGCAACGCTACCGGGTTGCCCATGCGGTAGCGATTTCACACGCTCTGCAGAAAATTCACTCCCTTCACGCGCTTGGACCCTTTAGCACTCATCCAGCGGGTCGCCCTTCCTTCGGTCCTCAAAACATAGTCACCGTGCGTTGTTGCTACTCCCACTCCGTCCTATTCCATCTCCGACTCGTCTGCGTATCAATCGAGATGTCAATGGCAGCGAATGAATTGTAATGTTAGCGCGTTTGTATCGAACGGAGGCGTGGAGAGAGGAGGTGGAGAGACAGTGTAAGGTGGAGTGGAGGGAGATTCACTCTTACCCTACGGTGGCGGAGATAAAAATAGTCTTCCACACAAACCGAGCTCCGTTCGAGCGAAGCGGAATAACGACGGTACCTACACGACTTCGGCACCGTTTCGTTCCGAAAGTCGAAAAACCAACCCAGAATGGTTTGGAGTGAGCGAAACCGCACGCAAACAACAGTGAGCGAGAAGCAAATATCGTACACAGGATCGCCGACTGGCGACCCGGTTCAAATCTCGAATGCGCAACCGACTCCAAGCAAAACAAAACAAAACTCCACAGCTTTGCCATCTTTGCATGCGGCACGACGAGGTTTGGGTGTCTTTGCTAGCTGTAGCGTTTGTACGGAATTATCTTTAGACGAATATTAGTATTATGGAGCATCATTTATCCGGGAAGCTGGTGAGGTTTTGGAGTACATGCAAAAGAAGTGAAGATAGACGGAGCAGAAACAAAAGGAATAGAAGAGAACCTTCTAGAGGTGAAACGTACTTCGACAGCGAAGATGACAACAATATCAGAATGATGACTTACGGATGCGGATGTGCTGTGTTTGCTGAATGCCGTTTCTCCACTGACTGTCTTTGATATCTATATTAGTGCTAATTGTTATCACACGTTGAAGTTGTTTTTCATCGTAGATGGCTAGTGTTCTCAATAGGAAGTCGATAATAGCGCCTCAGTAGAATAGAAAAACCCGAGACTCTTAGGCTCGTACAGTACGCTTATCTTACAATATATTAAATGAATCACCCGCAATAGAGCCTTGGGCCTAGCTACGTTTATTTGCTTTCGTTACACTAAAGCGATTGTCTATTTAAGCACTAGCACTAAGCACCACAGTTTACCACACGCACTAGTCGTGACGGATGATGTCGAATGCAGCAGTGACCAGCAACCGGACGCTAGCGGATGGCATCTTCAGCAGCGTTGTGGGGCCAGCTGTCAGGATGTTGGCCGCACGGTACCACGTACAGGATGTCGCTGTTACGATGCAGCTATCCACCTTGTCAACACTGGGTGGTTTTATCCCACGTGAGCAAAACCCGACGAACGATGCAACAGCGCATCACATCGCGACACTGATAGCCCACGCAGTCGACGAACTACATGTGTGGGAGTCATGTAGATGTAGATGTGTGCGTTTTGGGCTCGGGATCGGCATCGAGTACTGCGAAGGGATCATATGACCTCGATCCTACGGTAGCAACGGTGTGTCGCAAACACGCAGAAACCAAAGACAAGGAAGCTGTAAGGTTTATTTTTTTGTTCATGCAATATCCTCTCCGGAGTTCTTGCCTGCAGAGCTCAACTCTGGCTAGGGACAGCCAGTTGACCCAGTTGAAGCTGTTGGGCTTCGAGGCTTTTGGAACTCTCCTCTCTTTTTTGCTATCTCTTCACTGCTAAAGGTGGAGTAATAGAGGAAATGAGATAAATTTAATTTCGAAAAAGGTTTAATAGATTGGAACTTTTAGTTGAGGTGTGAATAGGGATTTGATTCTTTCATCGCCAAGCGCACTGAAACATCACAATTCCTAAGCAGGAGATTACATCGTCCAAAAATTCCTTCACATCTGGCGCGCTGGATGCTGAACATCCTGATCGCTCTCTGCACTCACTCTCCTAACAAATGAGCTCTCCAAAGAGTCGCTCCAACAGAATGTCCCATTTTCCAACGGAGACTCCCAAGAACGATAAGGACATCTAACGCCGGCGCATTATCGCCCATACTATCGCGATGAACTTCCTCATTAGAACAGGAATTTGTGAGTGAGTTCCTAGAGTAAGCATATTTGCCCTAGATGCATTATTCCACATACACACACACACACATACTCGTTTCTAGAGCTCAATTCGCAAACAAGCCTTCATCAAGAGGAGTTTTTTTCTGTTATGTCCAGATACTTGAGCACTAACAATCAAACATAACGAGATTTGATTTGTGTACTCGTTCGATGGTGTTTTGTTACGGATACATCTGGTCTAAATACAAGTATTGTGGAATCAAATTTCACCTACGTCCGAGAAAAGAGGCTTACAGAGTATTTAATTAACCCTCGAGTGCGCAGCGTTCGGATGCGTTCCAAAATATTGGGGAGCAATATTGATAATTTTCAGTACGATAAGTTTTGTCTGTTTATTTGTAAATCCCGAATGGCCGTCGTTGAGTTTGTATAGACTTTTATTTATTTCGTTTGCGGTTTTGTTGTTTCTGTTATTCGATAATATTCTCTACCGGAACATGGCTGTTCGTTTACTTTTTTTTTGTTGCTTTCATTTGTGTTAAAAAGTATCCCAGTAACATACGCATAGTATACATAGATAAAAAAGAACATCGAAGCCTAAACAACCGGTATCGGCAATGGTATCGGTTTTTTCCCCTCCCGTAAACACTTTTCTAACGCTTTTCGGGATAACCCGATCGGAGTGTTTAAAAATAAAATAAAAAAATGCATTATAAATGGCACAACTTAGCAAAAACGATTTGTTTGCTTTTTTTTCTGTCCATTGATCCCCGAACTTGACACACGCACGAGTAATATGTAACAAACAAGTTGTAATAGGTTGTTGTCCATCGTAACTGATCACACACTGCAACCAAACGGAACAGCTTCCGCTCTCTCCTTCTCGTCTGTTTTGTATTCGAGAGTTGCCAATTTTTTCCGATTTTTGTTTTGTTGCAGCGAGAGGAAGATAATAAATTTTCAAGAATTAAAACGGAATTACAAAAAACACTTTAACAGCTTCGTTTCCTACACGTTAATCTTACCTACTATTAAAAAAGGGGATGTGTGTCAGCAATCCGTTTGTTTGTTTGCGTTTTTTTTTTTTGTTGGTACACCTTATATCGCAAATAGTGAGCGTGACAGATAGATTAGCATGAGATGAGAATACGGCTAGATAAGGGTTTTGCGGTTGCGTTCGCAATGAAACAGCGTTGACAGCTAAAATAAAACACGAAAATCTCGCCCGCCTAATTACGTGTGGGGCATGTACAACGATTAATACAGCTTTAGAGAGGTTAATAGGAGAGGCGTGTACATGGGTATGCAAATTGTAATTATTTTTTTGTTCTTGCATGCAGATGAGAAGAGAATGTACCTTCAATATCAGAATGCTCTACGTACGTAAATAAGCGTTTTTTTTTGTTTATACGTCTACAACTAGTCATAATATCCCAAGACCCAGCCCATCAGCTATGATGCAGAGAGGTAAAAGGTACTATATTTTCAAGAATAATTACTTCGAGTTAATTTAAGCAACAAAAAAGATGAAGCTTTCCTTACACGCCAAAAATGTAGATGACAACGAAAACGAACCCACCAACAGCAAAAAGGGACGTTTGTTGGATGATGTCAGCTCGGAAGAATTTCCGCATTTTCCCGAGCAAAGACACATGTGTGTAACCCGTGCTGCGCTGTCTGTGATGTCTGCTTTTTTTTCTGCTTAAAAAACGTTTGCGCCCCCAAAACAAGCCAGACATGGCGACGGTCGCTACGCACAAGCACAAAGCGAAACGCAAAGAAATAGAAGGAAGTCTAACTTATCACGCTCCGCTACCGGTGCCGGTTCGGGATTTCCGATATTCTTAGCCTACTTAGCAGCACACGCAACTATCGATCGATCGCGCGCGTATGTGTGTCGCGCATTTGTTTGCGTACTACTGCGTCACGGGGTGAATGGGTGCGCCTATTCGTCAATGGAAATACTTCGCGAAGACACGGTACGCTACGTGAGCGAAAATCTTCGATCTCATTAGTCTGTCCCGTTGCGGATGCGCTTTTCGGTATAAATAAATGATTAAAAGAGTGCTTGTTTAAAATCGCCCCCCCCCCCCCTGTTTAGAAAACGCATCGCTTACTGGCAGGAAGTTATATAGTTTACCACGGTTACCTTCACCCTATCCATCCTATCTATAGTTGATTAGTGCTTACGTTTGCTTTTTGATTTGCTTTGACACTGAGTTGAGTTATGCTTTCTTTTGTTGTTTTGGTTTTGATTCGCTTTGTTAGACACGTGGGACACAAAGGTGTGCTTTGCGCGCTGAGTTTTGGCACCAGACATTTATATAGACGGTTCTGACATTGAGTGTGTAAGTTTGGAGTGTATCAGCTGTTGTACTACCGTTGGCTATCATCAACTCGCCCACACACACACACACATACATAAACAGCGTTCGCAGAATAGTTGTGATAGTAACATACATGGACGCTTACTGTTTCCGAGATTCTGGACGATCGCCATATACCTGCACACCTGCCTGCTAAGGATGACGCTCCTGTAATACGTTGAGCGTACCATCCAACCCTATCTACTACTAGCTGCTATGATTCGTTATATAAATATGTAAATGTATATATGTATATAAAAAAGATTCGCTCCAAAACACCTGGTGTGAACAAAATGTATCTAAAACATCTACTAAACCTCCTCTATCAAAAAAACATGGTCTGTTCCTGATGCTTGCCGGCATCTGCGATGTAGAACTCGCAGGTCACGTAGTACGTGTAGTACACAAGTTTCTTGTTTTCTTTTTCCTGGGATTTCTTACGATTGGAAGAATCGTCGGTGGGGTGTGCGTGTGATGTGCTGTTGTACTCCCATCAGCACCGCATACAATCCGGAGTCATAAGTTCTTGCGATGCGAATCCCTGCGCGAACTCTGGCGATGTCCGAACGTCCAGACACCAACCAGCAATGAAACGAAAGCTTCTCAGTGACTCCTCTTCCCCTTACCACGCAGCGCACGAATGATACGACGAATCTTTGGTGTGCTGTGGATGTTGTGCTATTTTTTGGAGTTCTCTCTTCTGCTCCATTTGGAGCAATGGAGCACTTCACTAAACGCTTAGTGTTGTGCACTTAACGCCACAGTTCTAGGCGCGGAGATACGCATTCAGATCGATAGCAGCTGGATCCTCCAGCCGGACACTAGCGGTGGACGTCGGTGTGACGGGATGAACGACACTGCCAGCGAGCGTTTCCTCCGCTGCCGGTTTATCCGTACGCCTGGCACATATCCTCGACACACGTGCCGGACAGGGCCAAGCACTCGCACGACCCTACATGTACGCCGGCTTCATCTTGTACGCCCGCTTCCAGATCTCGCACAGGCACACCGTGCTGTGGAAGCGATAGAATATGGCGAGCGGCATCGACACGTGCGTTATGATCGTCCACGCCCACAAGCCGTAAAAGTGTAGCTGAATCGGATGCGATTCCGCCCGACTCTTCTCCAGCGTGTTGATAGCCCACATCGCCAGATTACTTACCAGCAGAAAGGTCACTATCTCCCGGCCCGGTTTCTTGCGGATGTGTTCTTGTGTTGCGGCCGAACGACGGCTCGCATCCAGTATAAACATCGTCTGACATGCCGTCTCAACCAGCGACGCTAGCGCTGTGATCAGCACCAACACCGTATCGCGTCGCATCGTAAAGTGGCCCCCTATTACGGTGAACGTGCTGTACAGGAACGAACCGGTCTGTCCACCGACCAGCAGGATGTCGTCCAAGCTGAAGCTCCGGAACGCATCGTACTGCATGTGACGCACCTGAAACATCCCGATCAGTGTCGCCGCCGTCGTCGTACCGTACAGCGTTAGCTCGCATATGTTCACCTCCGTGACGGCGAGACTAACAAACTCAGGTCGGGAGATGAGCACGAAGAACAGGATAAGCGAGATGATGGTTAGCACCAGAATGAGGATGCCGATGAACAGACCCTTGTGTGCACCTGCACAGTCCACCGAGTAGTGGTGAGGTGAACGCTTCAGCGGATGCAAACTTTCCTGCCGTTGGGGCTGCTCGTTCTGTGGTCTACTGATACTGCGCCACATCACGTACAGGATAGCGGCACAGATCAGCGAGTACTCGATGGTGCACGGGAAGAGAAATGGCGATGCATCCTGCACGAGCGTACCGATAATGTTGGACCTCCGACATTCGAAGATGTTGTGCGGGCCCTTCAAGCCGCGGGCTACTCGCAAATGTGCTACCGTTTCTACCGGATGAGGCATCATCTTATTACCTGCGCCGTATCATAAAGAGACAAAAACAGTGTTAATAGCTAGCAATGCTTCTCGAATTTCATCAACCTTACCCAGCCGGTGTGAGATGCGTAATGTGCGATTTTCTGGATTGTAAAACGTCAATATTTCGTGCTTCGTTTCCTGTATCAACACCGAGAACCACACGGACAGGTTGGTACCGATCATGTGCATCAGCCCGAAGCGTGCAACGATCTTATGCCGGTACACCTTGATTTGCTGTAACGAAAACAAGACGAAAGCATTTACCCATCGATCAAAGCGGCTCAAAATAAACCGGCTTACCTCGTTGTTTAGAAAAATGAAATACATCTGTATGAAGATGAAGGCCATACGGGTGGCCGGCGTCAGTGCGAGCAGCACGTTGTGGCACTTGGTGTTGCGCTCCAGCTCAAAGTATTGACCGAATTCCAATCCGGAGTAGATCATGCTACCGATGCCGAACGCTGTGGAATATGAATAAGGTGCAGGTGTCTTAGCTGTCGAACCGTTTTTGTGTGGGCAACATCTATCCCTCAAGATGCTTACCGACCGCGCCCATGCGCAAGTAGAAGCTACCGAAGTGTTGGAGCCGCGAGGCAGCACCGGCCGACAGTGACATTCGGCGCGCCTGCACCGAAACCTTCGGGCTGGAGCTAATCGTTTCATCCTCACTGTCCGACTGTTCGCCACTGTCCGTCGAGCAGGTGGTACTGGTACGGTGCATCACCTTCTTCGTGCTAGCAATCGTTTGCTCTGCTTGCCAAGAGAATGAAAGAGAGAGAGAGAGCGAAAGAGTCAGAGACAAAGAGAGATGTATTAGTACTGATAAGCAAGATTGTACTAGTGAGGTGGAATACTTACTCTTAACCGGTGACACAGGTGGCATTTTAGGCTTGCCCCAGAGCAGTGTCGTATACATGAACAGCAAGAATACCATGCTACCGATGTACAGATACAGGTAGAAGCCCTGTAACGAAGTACAATGCACCCAATCATTCCTGTAACAAATTCGTCTCCTATAAGGCAACCCGTGTGACTTACCTCGTAGAAAGAAGGTGGAATGTAGGTGGAGATGACTTCCGCCATCGGGAAAGCGATACCCATAACGACGAGCAGCTTACCGTACAGGGCGGACAGTGTGGTCGCGAGGGCTTCACCACTATCGAGGGATAAAGCAAAAACACAGTAAGTACACACAGGTATCTGATGACAAGAGGGGAAAGGTACGCTCCACAGCCTATACTTACGGCTTCACTTCGCGCGGTGGAGGATAGTAGACCGGTTCGGGGAGTCGCGATGGACGTCGGTTCGTGGTCAGGATTGGATGCAGATGGTGATGGTGCGAGTGATACAGCACGGACAGGTGCTGGTGTGTGGTGGTGGTCTGACTAGCGCCTCCACTAGCCGGTGTCGCTAGGGACTGTTGCGAGAGTTGATGTGCTGGCCGGTGTGCGGAAAGAACAGATTCGGCCGTACCGGATACTGTACCCGTCCCGGACAAGGGTAATGGTACGAGCAGGGATGGTGGTGCAGTCGGTACCGTTCCGATCGCTTTCGCACCTGCCGTCGGTGTGTGGAGTGTGCGTGGCTGGTACGCTGCTGAAGACGAGGTGGAGGAGGAACCGTGCTGTGTCGGTGTTTTGCTCTGCATTCCCAAAGACGATCCATTGCGCGAAACGTCTCCATCGGTTGTGCCGAGCTCCTGCACGGAGGACAGCGAAGGATAGTCCGCACCGGTTGTTAAAACCGCCGGGGGATGAAATGGAGGCGGTGGAACGGGCTCGTAACAGGGTGATGGATGGGGTGGACTAATAGGACGACCGACTGGCAGCTGATGTAGCGAAGGTGCCGGTGACGTATGGGTACTGAACGTTTCTGGCGATACGATGGCATTCTGGGGTACCGAAGGTGATGGCATGATCGGTTGCGGTGGCAATGCAGAATCCCTGCGATGGAAGAAAGAGTACAAGACACTGTTAGAATAGCGCGGGCGAGATGTACTACATTACCTCGATAAGTACCGATACGGCGCAACGATCGATTTCGACCGTGAAGTACCACGAAGTTGTACCAGCTGGAGCATGGCTCCCAAAGGCATCCAGCATTAGCAATGGACAGAACTGCACAAGCTACACGACCGTTACCGGACGCTACCAATTGGAGATTGACAGTCGGACGTGTTTTCAAAGACGCAGATTCGACAGCGGCATCCAAAGGATGTAAATGGCCTGTCACTAATGGAGTCCCATCACGATTAGCATAAGGGCAGTGTCCTCCCCGTCTTTAAAGCGTAGCGCAGTGGAAAAGAACTCCCTCAGCAGAAGGCGATGAACCAGGGACAGCGGGGAACTTCTTTTGCCCGCTGAATTAATTTTTATTCGCCCAACTCGCTGTCCATTCGGGAGCAGACGCGCACTAATCTTTCTTCTTATCATAACTTCCACGGTCCAAGAAGCGTGCGACCTCGGGATCCAATATCAAATTTATATCTCTATGGACATCCGCAATCCTCAAGCACTCTGGCGCTTCCACCAGAGCGTGCTTAATGGCGCCCAAAATCTGACATCCTGACATTCATTCGCTAGTCTCCAGTCCCCTTTTCTCTCTCCTCTCTCCCTCGCACTCTATTCCTTCGCACAACAAATCAGTGCGGTCTCTTGATCCCACTATCGACACCCTACACAGTCCGTCCACAAGTGGACATCGTACTTCAGCTCACGCTCTGTCACCTGCTGGTAGCGGGGGCAATTATTCTATAAAAGCGAACAGTGGCCCAAAGCGTGGACACCATGTGGCGATCACCATTCTCTCTCGCTACCCGAATGTGAATGGGCATCAATCCAATCCGGATGCGAGTAGTTGAGATGCGAGTTATGCAATGCGTCCATGGATATCCAAAAGTGCGTCATTAGACGCACTGGTTCTTGGGTCTCTTATTTTCTACACAATTGCGAATGAATTAAAAAAAAAACGAATCAATTAGCAAGAGTAAGCATCTTTTTTTTCGCAGACGGCCCACTAGCAGTGTCCATCGTTCATGGTGAAACGTTTCCGATTCAATTATCTAATGTTCACCGCGATACCTCCGGACAGCATCGTCCATTAGCGTGACGCTCGCTAGTGGTACCGAGGTGTTAGCGTAAGTGTGCTTGATGTTTGATTTTGATGCGCTATTAATCCAGGAACTGGCAGCTTGCAAGCGAAGGTGAGGTACCTGTTGCTTGACAGACGACACTCGCCAACGCGAACGAATATGCACAACTACTGCACACCTGAAACCTGCAACCTAATCCCACTAATGGACGCTGCATAGTGGGGTTTTTGTTTGCCATCCTTATGTTTGTGAGGGTGTGCTTCAAGTTTCGGGTTTTAAGCCAATTAAAAGTTTTAGTACCTCGAGACTATCCGTGCGTGTTCGCATGTCTGGGAGTTATTTTTGCAGTGCACTCCTGCAGATGTATTAGCTGAGGGGATGTCTGTATGTCCTTCCAGGTGATGACAACTTTACCACCAACGAATGGTCTAGTAGTTGGGCTAATGAATTCTGGAACATACCTCCGGACATTCGGAGCATTCTAGAGATCAAGAATTCTGAGGTGCTCAACTCCCAGCAAAAAAAAAAAGCATTTTAGCTTGAGATGCAATTTCTATAAACTCCTACCCCTTTCACGATGCAGTACCACATGCGATGATGTGATAACGCATAAAGTTGGGGATGTCAGTGACTAAATTGTCACTACACATTTAGTGCAATTGAGAGCAATTGTCTTTATATATGAATCCGGCTCATATAATCATGTGGCTCATCCCATTACCGTTTTGGTTTGGAATGCACGGGATGAACGTACCGGGACAGCGACGTAATAATGTTTGCACGATTGGCTCGATCGCATCCCATTTCCCATCCCATCCTTCTTCCCACCGAGGAGAACGATAAGTGCATACAAGTAGTGTACTTACCTTTCGATGTCGATGTCCAGCGCGGGCAAGGGTGGAAGCAGACTGGCCGAAGAATGGAGCGGCGACGGGAAGGAGGAAATCGGTGGCAACTCGTACTCGCCACGCTCATCCGGCAGGTTGCTCATCGCATCCGGTCTTACTATCGGGAGCTCCTTCACTACAGCCTCCCCTACCACCTCCTCCTCCTCCTCCTCCTCCTCTTCGATGAGTGGATCTTCCTCCTCCAGGATGATGCCGGTCTGGTTGGTGGTGTTGGTAGCGGTTGGCTGCATCGTCACCACTTCCGGCAGGCTGGCGGGTGGCAGTGAGCATGGCGTAGAAACACCTCCCGCCCCACCGGATGTCATCGTCACCACGTCCTCGATGTCGGAGTCGATGCCCTGGGCAAAGTCCATGTAGAACGATTCGCGCGAATCGCTCGAACCGCGCCGCAGCTTAAGCGACAGGTCCGGCGAACTGTCCATCCTCGGTGCTGTGTCGCGCTAGTGCTGAAAAATATTCCCAAACCCCAAACCAACCCTGGTACGGCGCACACACACACACACAAGACAGGCGCGATATGCACGGCCTAGCGTAACATTGGCACACGGGAAATGGGTCTTTTTGTTGTTGTTGTTGTTCACTCTCACTTTCTACCGCACCTTAGAACACTTGGTGCGCGCTCACTGCTCTCTGTAGGCGAAACCAGGATGTTTGCTAAAATGAATCAATTATTAAGGTGAGCCTGTGGATGTGTATGTGGATTGGTTTTTATTCCACCGGATCCTTACATCCTTCGTACTTTCGTTGCTCTGTGTGGGGAGTAGAGAAATTGTTTTCCATCCCCAAGTCTAGCTGAACGCCATTAAGTGCAATATCCTGCCACCTTCCGGTGTTTGAGTGCAAATTCATCTGCTATTCAATTTGTCTCCCCTCAGACACTTTCCAATGCATTTCAACAACAACAACAAAAACTGGACACACAAAACTCCAACAAACAGACATCAGCTACTGTTTGTGGCTGTCAAAAAAATGCACAAACAAAATACACAAAAATGCTCTTTCCAAGTAAACGGTAACAACAAAAAAAAAGACAACAAACCCGGTAGTAAACGATCTCTTCAGCACGGTATGTAGAAGGGTGTGTACTGACGCAAGAGTAGTAGCAGAGGAAGTCAATGAACAAATTCCGCCACATTGGAGATTGAAGATGCGCGGAGAGCAGAGAGAGTGTGAGAAAGAGAGCAAGAGTTACCGCCCAAAGATGAAGGGATATGTTACGAGATGGAATTTCCCAGGCTTTTCCGGGTAGCTAAAATCCCCCCAATCTGTGGACACTCTCCAAGCTTTTTTTTTTGCAGTTTGAATGTTTTCCTGGATTCATTTTCAGGACGCTGGGGTCTTTCACTTACACTTTCACTTTTCAGATCAATTAGCAACAAACACTGCTTGCTGGAGATTTACAGATGTTCAAGGGATACGTTCTAAGAATTTGGAACATCTTTCTGAGAGCACCGAACCGCTACGTGTGGATCCTTTTTGCCCTTGTAGAAACTCTTACTTATACACACCCTGTTTGTCTCTATAGTTTCACACAAAAAGTGCTCCAAGAAGGATGTTAACCACCGCTGACCACACTACAAGTACACGCACCTTCAACTGCAATGCCTCTAGTCTGTTTCACCCGCCCGACCGTACACGTTTCGGGATTGAGTCTTCGCTTGAGATGTGTGTTTGATCGAGGCGTTTTGATTGCGGGCCATGCGGGATAATATACACCAACCGGATAATGTACCGGACCGGGACAGACTGCAATGTCGGGTACGGCTAACGGCAACAACACCACGATAAGGCACGCTCGCCCGTAAGGTGAGTGTACCGATGCAGGGAACGGTCCCGCATACGCTCCGCTCTGGCGAGAGATGCTGCTCCTGCCGTGTTCGTGTCACGCGCGCAAACGGGTACTAAATCGTTACTGAGCGGTACCGTGGTGCGTTACCGCACGGGCATAAACCCAAGGGCCAAGTGCATCATCCAGCGCAACCAGAAAAAAACACCCCTAAGCGGAACACATACACGCACAGACACACTGACGGCACAAGTGTGCGAGAGCGGGAGGCCGAGGAAAGGAAGATTATGCCAACCACAACAGCAACAACAATGGGGAGAAAGAGTGAGACAAACGATGGCGCCGGCTATGGTTGAAATTTTCACCTGAACGAAGCGTCCAGTAATGGAAAAGCGTACCCCCGTAGCTGTTTCGTACGTCTAGAATTTCCCACCTCTAAGGAGAGGAAGAGGTCGGGAAAGAGAGAGAGAGAGAACAAAACAAAAAGGAAACACCTGAAAGGCTAAACAACCGAATGCGCCTGTGTACGAAGAGAGTGCGAGAGAGAGCGAAAGAGACCAAGTGTGAGAGAAACTCCGGGAAGCTGTAGGAAAATTTGTGATTTGTTTTTGCGAGCACATTTTCCGACTTTGAGAGGGTACCGTAACGTACACAAGTGCGAGAAAGAGAAAGAGCGATCGATTTTGCACAAACGGTGGAAGAAAGAGCGAGAGGCGATGGAAATGTTTATGCATGAGCACGCAGCCTGCCGCGTGTGAAAAGCGACAGTTTTTCCCTTCGAGCGCTAACGAACGCACCCAGAGGAGGCGTGATGTTTATGTCCTTTTCGCTCATGCCGTTTCTTGTATTTTCCTGCGCACACACACACACTCACAGGCACACATTTACACAATACAGGCATTTCTCTTTGTTGTTGGTTGTTGCGTAGTTGCAGCGAACCGACTGTATTGTACTGTTGTGTGAGAATTTTCATTCCCGTATCGAATTGTTTTGCTACCATTTGTTGTCCCCTTTTTCCACTGGTTGGGAGGCGGAAGGGGTCGGAAAATGCGTGACTTGCGCGCATCGCCCAAAAACCTGAAACAAATCCCCCGCGCCTTACATGCACTGCAGCACTAAATAATGCGCCGAAATTCTTGAACGGCTCTGTCATTCAAATTTAACCCAAAACATCCCGCATCCCGCAGCTGGAGAAGCTAACGAACACCAATGTGTACCATCGTATTGTATTCTAACCGTAAGCGATACCCTGAGAGTTGATTCCCCACGCCATATAACGCACACACGTACAAACACATTAACGATCGAATTAACGATCGGGTAGAGGAATCATAAATCATAACAATAAACTTCTGACAGGAGTGCTCAGCATCGGTGTCGGGTTTGGAAGCAAAGTAGCACCCGAAGTAGCGCGCAGGAAATAAAGTCACGCACATGTGGAAAAGATTTTCCCAGCACAGTGCGTCCTATTATAGCGACTGCCCGCTGGTTGGTGCATCTTCTACGGGTATCACTTTCACGCGACTAGAGACTAGGCTTTGCCAGATGTCGGCATATCTTCTCATCCACTCCTGCTACACCGACATTCCGGAAGAGGGTTTTTGTGCACGGCCAGCAGGCATTTGTGTAAACATCTTCCAATTCGCTTTTGTTTGGATCTGCTAAAGATCGTAGACTTGGGACGTTAGATGTCTGGCAGCATTGTATACTACACAACTAACATTCGCCGACTCGAACGTGACTTACGTCTTAAATTCGTACCGAAAGCTACGATTCCCAGTGTCTGCTGTCGCTCGTTGGCCCACATATGCCCACATGCAATAAACAAAGTCCCAAGATCCACTGGAGAACCCTCTCCAGACTGTGTCAACGTGTAACAAAGCACGCAGTTTATTTACCCTCTCCCCAGAGGGAAAGGACGCCGTACCAGAGCTAAAGATTATGTGATAATGGTATTATCCTTCCAAGCGAGAAATAAAATTGCGTCGCACGTAAACAATCTCGTACGGCGAAAGGTCCTCGTAACAGCGGCACTAGCTGTCGTCAGTAGCGTCGCAATAACTTCCAATCTTTATCCAACCTCCCATCCCCGGGGCCGCGTGCCGAAACGGCATTACAGCGTAATAGCCGCCATTCAAGCGGAACCTTCCAAGAACAAGGAAAACATCCAGCTAAGTTGATGGGCGCTCGCTACTTACAGCAGATAGCTGGCTCCTGCTGCTGCACGTCGGTGCATCTCGGGCCTTTGAACGGGGTTGAATATTTCACGAAGCAAAAACACAAGCTGGAGTGATTTGTCTCGTCTGGTGCAAGGGCAGGATGCACTTCAAACCGCTGTCAGCCAGGGTGTCACGCTCACTCAAGTGACGTCGCAACGCACGGCGGCGTGAAGAAGATCTGCACTCAACGGGGATATCATCTCACCCGCACACCAAATGTCTTACCCCGCCGCCATTCGCTTACTCGAGCCAATTATGCAACTATTTGTCTGCAGTCAACCATCGTTTTGCTGCGAGATAATTGTTGGTAACCCGTGGGCAAAGAGTTAGTTTGCTGCGGGTTTTGGCGACGAAATGGAGGTTAAGTACAAACTTGAGAGGGTGGATAATGCATGTGTGTGTGTGCGCGTGTGCGTTGGTTTTCCCTCCCGAAATTTCAATACTTATTCCGCGCACTTGTGTGACCTCTTTTCCTACTCTGATTTTTCCGCTATTCATGCACACGACGCAGTTGCATCCTACGATTCCCCCGTATTTCCCCTAACGTTTGCTCACGGTTGGCATTATATAGGCACCCTTCACTTACAACATGCAACGTGCAGGACAACAAATAGGGGACTATACTTCTGATGAAGTATTATTGTCACAACGCTTCCTGCTGACTTTAGCCGCCATTGCTCCACGCTACCCTACCGATACAGGTGCACTAACCCGTACGGCATAAGGTAGGGGGTGTTTTCTGTAGTAACATTCATCGAATACTTGGACAATGGTACTTGGTCTAGCCCGTTACCTGACGCTCTATATATCTCAATGTATGGAAAAACATAAACAAAGTGCTTCGGAAATTTCCTTCGGAAAACAAGTTACTGCACAAACTTGAAATCTATTCAATACACAATGCCTGCTATATTTTGTTAATAAGTATATGTATATATATATATTCGTTTCTTTTACCGCATAAAAGTCTCAGATCATTCTCTTAGTATTGTATTCCTATATCCGGAAAACAGGATTCTCGTTATCATTCCGCACCGTACGATTAGAATTAAAAAAAAAACACGATTTAACAAAATAGAACCAAAAACACGTAGAAAACTTTGCATATAACATGTTCCGTCGAGGAAACGTTTACGGTCAAACAACTTTAGCGTTACGCTGATTAATACGTTTCAATCGTTACTTGGGATTTGCTTCCTTCGGCTGTATGACTTTCCATGTCACTTGTCACCAATGTGTTCGCACGATTCGCCACTAGCTTGAAGTAAGGATGGCCTAAAGGAAATTCTTCGTTCGTCCTATTGTTGTTATTTTTTTTTGTCAGCCTCAAAACGCTGCGTAAATATATCACATAAGCTAAAGGTAATGTAGCGTGAAAAATAATAACTCATACTTGCTCATTTCCGTTCCATGAGTGAACTGTCGTTCCTCCTAATTATAATACCAAAAGCAAAAATAAGAAAGCACACGAGAATAGACAAAAATCCGTGGTTGTCCCATGTGCACACAATCGGTAACGGTGAAGTTGTTTTTAAAATGTTTAAAATTAAAAAAAAACAGGCAACAAGAACAAAACCAAACATTGTTTTCGATTCTCCCGGGTACCAAGTGGCGAATGGAATTGGGAGCTTTGTTTGTTTGGGTTTAGCGTAAATTTGATTTGACGAAAACATGGCGTACCTCTAAATTCCAAAGCTCTTGCCAATCACAATGCCAATCTGCCCACACGATCTGGGTTTGTCGAGGGGGGGGAAATGGGTGTAGCAAACACGGTGGCAAAGTGCGTAAAATCGGAACAAACCTAGTACAAATGTATACGATTTCTCTATATGCTATACGTGTTGTGACGCTACCGCTAACGCTTAACGCTAATGCGTGTCCTGCCTGCCTAACCCCGTGTGCAGAATGTATGACTGCATCACGCCACCTACCTGTGGCTTTGTTGTTTTCGCTTTCAACTTCACCCCACCTTTCATAACTGAAGCAACTCATCTACAACTTGGCTTTTTTTTCTCAACTTCCCTACGATCACCACCCGCTTACAAACCGCCAGCTGGTGGTTGTTTTGGTGCGCCCGAGTTGATGCAGCTCTGCCACAGCAGTCCACCGCAGGCCATGCTCACGATCACGTAAATCACGAACAGCAGTATGGCGGTTACGAGAAAGTACATGCGTACGTTGCGCCAGAACATGGTGCGGGCCAGATTGCGCGACGTTTGGCGGAATGTCACTGACTGGATGGGTTGGAATGGGATATCGTTAGTAAAGCGGACAAGTGAAACCAATACACGAAACACGTACATTGTTGCGCAGGTTTTCCGTTTGGTTAACGAGCAGCTCCAACCGTTCGCCCCGGTTGGTGATGTTTTCGATGTTCTTCACCATGATGTCCTTCAGCTCGCCAATCTCACCATTGACGCGGCTAATCTGATCCTGCTCCTGGCCCTCGTTCATGGCATGCATCTGGGTCGCCAGTGTCCGGGCGAACTCGGTGTTCATTGCGTACGTGATCGCGGTCGCCACCGACAGCCCGTACATGCATATGAACCGCTCATTGATATCCTGCAGGTACAGGAATGCACGCGAACGGTCGAATTTCTGTTTGAGGATAGCAACAAACGAAAGAACATCATTATTAAGCGCCACGCTTCATGTTGCATTCCAACGCAACCTACGTCGTCCGTGATGCAGAGATAGATGATGCGGTTGTCACAGATGTAGTGAATCAGATAGTTTCCATGCAGGTAGGTAAGCTTGTGATCCTGCAGCTGTATCTTCGGGATGATCTGTTCCGTCACCTCGGTGAAGTTGCCGAGACAGTCCGCGTACTTGGCCAGCACGGTCTGGCCGCGCGCTATCATGCTGAATAGAATGGGCATTTTTTCCTGCTTCCTATAGCGTCAACTGCAACACTGGAAATAAAACAGCAAAAAGCACATGTGTTATAACAGCGATAGCCAACCATGCAGATGAGTCAACATCGGGCTACGTTATCTGAACGCCCCATAGCTTAAATAATCTTAAAACCTCCTCGGTGGATGTGTGTGTAATATAGGAAGAAAAATCATTCCATACCGGTGTGCTTGGTTCGCTCCCAGATACGAGATCAAGATCATTAATCTAATTAACCTCACCGTGCACTGTTGCGGTTAAGAACTGCTGGTGTACTGTGTTCGCTGCTATCTCGTGATACCTACGCCGACAACGATGATCAAAGCCCTAGCAATGCACCTTGTTGACAGACCGAGACTTGTATCTATGTGGGACACATTCCGGATCAAATTACCCGTAGCACCTAATGGCTAGTGTGAGGCTACACTTTTCAACCTGACTGCCCTGACGAGGAGCGAATAATGAACTCGATGTCTCGATTCTAGAAATCTTTCAAACAAAACGCACGCCAAGGAGCTATAGCGGTCGTGTAAGTCGCGTCTCCACACAATTACTAATAGCAGAATGAAATGATTAGCGATTTGACTAAAATATCTACGCCTACACGACGGAGCTGTTTGCGCGTACTATGGAATAAAAATATAGCATAAGAATAAAAAATTAGCAATGTCACCGTAGTAATGCACTCTTACCGTTTCGTACACTGGCCCTGTTGTATATCGCTTGTGTGCAAGTGTGTGTCTGAGTAGGGGGCAAGCAAATTGATGTGCAGTTTATACCCTTTTTACTAACCTAGCCCTGAACACACCCGCGTTCGCGGAAACGCTTATCTTTCAGCGAACTTGTTCTTTGCTACAACACAACAAATCACACAATGGTCAAGAAACAAACGCACCCACACGCACGTACGCACACAATGCAAACTCACAACCAAAATGGAACGGACTGCAGCGGATACCTGCAGCAAATATCACCGGAAAGTAATGCTGAAAACTGCAACTCTACGTTTGCTTGCTACGGTTTGGGAAGGGATAAAACGGTGCTTGACATTCGCCTTCGTAACGCATCAAAACAAAGGAAATTTTACATCCGCCCGAGCGGAACCGAACTGGTTGATTTATTTTTGTGCTGTTTTGTTTTCCTTCTTCCTTCCTGCGGAGTTGCCGTTTGACTGTATTGCAATATTTTCCCCAGAACCGTTCTGACTTGGTACCACGGGATGCTTCACATTTCGGCACACCACTATTTCTTCTTGCTCATATCACATGAATCATCACAATGTAGGGTGAAGACGGCACGACAACAGGAACAAATACGGCGTAAAAAAACGTATGCCTTTTGGGAACTGGAATCACGGATCGAGTGCGAACTCTTGTTTTGGAATGCGTTTTGGCTGGTCAGCTGCGAGCTTTGACAGCTTGTTTGACAGTCGCTGTCAGTCATTCAAATGTTTATACCAATCTAGGCGAATGCGGTTACATGTGTTCGACCGACAATTTTATACATATTTTACTGGAAATATTTACTGCACTTTAAGTGTTCAATGCAATGCACGTATTATGGTTGAACCATTTTCATTTATTTTAATTGAAATCAATCTAAATTATAAATACGTATGACGGTGATGTGTACAAATGTGAATTTACCTTTCCATCATTTGACAGTTGTGATGCAGATGAAAAAAAACGAATTAGCGTAAGTGAGATAGAGCATGTGCGTGAAAGACACACTTTTTATAGACCAAACCGTTCGATCGAAAGTAAACAAACGGAAACAAAAAAAAACATGACCGGGTAACGAACAAACTAAAATAGTGAAAATTACATTTAGAAATATGTTAATTAACGTTTGTTTTTCCCTCCTTTTATGTTTTAGCTGTATTCGGAAGCACAAGTTATTATGCACAAGCATGTGAGGTTGATCCGTGCTGCATTCTGTGGTACTCCGTCTGAAGATTGTGCTGGCAATTAACACCCTTCCTCTCTTACAAAACGTACACCCTTGGTACACGGTTTGATTAGCGCGTTTATTAGCGACTAGGAAAAGTGAGTATAGTGCACGAAAAGGCTTATCAGCTCCATTCGCAGTGAGTTGTTTTCGGGAGTACAATGCTCGCACTAGAGGGAGATGAGTGGCCGTCTTATCGTCGGTGCCGATGTTGACAGTCACTGATTGGGTTCTTTGCTAGCGTTTCCCCCTTCGTTCGGCCAAACGCGTCCAGTTGAGCTGTGCGCTTTGTATCTGGAAACTGTTGCTGTCTGTGGGGACCATTCCCTTGATACAATTATATTAATGATTGATTTCTGCTCGATACCTCTCACTTTTAGACATCATCGCGAAGCAGACGGGCTGTCGGAGGAGATGCTATCCAGTAAGTGCCGATGGGCTAAACATTCATACATACTTGTGTAGTGCGTACCATCAACCATGTGCCATTCTAACGCATTCCGTTCAAACACATTCCATTTCTCATCTTCGCACGTTCACTAAAAGGAGTTTCCCTTCTGCACCTAGAGCTGCTGAACAATGGAGCGGATGGAACCGGTGGCAAACCGACGGTTGGCCAACTGCTGGCGGTTGCGGCCGGTGTCGGTGTTGCGTCAGCGGTCGGTTACGGAGTGTATCGGTTGCTAAAGTATCGTGCCGAACAGCAACCACCCTCGGAATGGCACCGTGTCGGGGAAGTGTCCGATCTGTGGATCTACCCAATCAAATCGTGCGGTGCCGTCCGGGTACGCCAGTTCCAGTGCTCATCCATAGGCCCACAGCTGGGACTGTTGCGTGACCGCATCTTTATGGTGGTGAAAAGTGCCGATGGTACGTTTATTACCGGCCGCTCCCATCCGACGCTCGTGCTCGTACAGCCCGCCTTTGACGAGCAGTACGAACGTATGACACTGTCCGCCCCCGGCATGATGGATATTACCGTGAATGTAAAGCAACTGCTCGAAACTGTACCGGGCAGTGCTTCGGTTTGGGATCAACCGGTGGCAGCCGTCGACTGTGGCGAGGAAGTGGCCCGTTGGCTGTCGCGCTTTTTATTGAGCGAAGATTTTGGCCTTAGGCTCGTGTATTATCCGTTGGAGCGTCCAACACGCCCCGTGCGCGAGAAGAATCGAATCCACGCACTGCTGACGGCACGTGATTCCGGTGCGCTGCACGATGCAACAAGCTACATGCTCGTATCGGAAGCATCGGTCGCGGACGTTAACACCCGACTAGAGAAACCGGTCCCGGCCCTGCAGTATCGGGCCAACATTCTCGTCAAGGGACCTAGTGCCTTCGAAGAGGACGACTGGAAGTGGATCCGGATCGGTGAGACAGTCTACCGAAACGTGAAACCATGCACGAGGTAAGTGAAAAATGCATAACCACCTGACCATACGCAGGTTGGCACCCGCTGAACAACCCACCTGCGCTTATCACTCAACTGTCTTTCAATTGTCTTTCTGGCCTTCTTGCGGGCGTTGGCGCTATCTTGCACGGGTAAATTGAGCATCATGTAACCCTACACGGCTATGTATTCGCTTTGTATGATTCTTTATCTCCTTATCATTTCCTCCTCAATGTTGCTCTGCGAATGACGTTTGCCTTTGATAAGTTATCTTCTTTCGCTGCAATTCTTCACCTAACCTAAGCACAACAGTTGTGTATAGTTCATTGATTTACTTTCTTCTGTTTCATCCCACGCATCGGCCAGGTGTCTGTTCACGAACGTTGATCCTGAAACGGGGATTAGCAGCCCGAAGCAGGAACCGCTGACCACGCTCCGGAAGTATCGGCTGAAGCCCGGCCTCGGCAACTCACCGGTCGTCGGCATGCAGATGGGCATTCGGACGCTCGGAGCAATCGGTCTGGGCGATACAGTGTACGTCGGATGATGCATTTCGGAACGTTCCACTGCACACGGCACGCGTGTGTATGCTTTTCTGTGTTGCTTTTTATTGTTAATTTAAATGCACTATCACGGCTATCAACCTAAGCGGGGCGCATGTGCTGTATTTGTGTCAGTGCCCGAAAGAAATGAAACACCGCAGCTGGGAATGTGCGAAAGAAAATGACGGCGCATGCCTTAGGCGAAATAAACCGGATCGCCCAGCTTGATCTGACCGGCACGGTGCAAACCCAGGTGGATTCCGAGTGCGGGTGACTCACCGTACGCTGGAATCTGTCGGTACCTGCAGGACGAGAGTGTTTTAGTGTAAAACCGAAGGTTACAAATCGACGGTAGTTTACTTACTGCTTAAGCGTACGCAGCGGTTCCTTATCCGGGTGGGGCACAGCGGATGTTGGATCGATCGTTGTAAAGACGCAGCGTAGGCACGGTATTTCGTACCGGAAGATAACCTCCCCGATGCGTACCCAACGCCACTGATCTTCTGCGTACGCTTCCGGTCCACGCACGACTAAGTTTGGCCGGAACTGTTGCACCGTCACCTTGTTGTCCAGCCGGCGGTTTAGGTCGGCGACACTCGCCTCATTAAACAGCATGTAGCTCGTTTCGTCCTGCAGCGAGCCCGTCGCGCTACCGTTCTTCTTGCGGCTAGTGTGCGCAAGGGGATAGTACCGCAACCGATAGCCAACTTCCTTATCAAGCAGGTAGCGCGAAAACCAGCGAGCTACCTCATTGCCACAATCGACCGTGTCAACGGTTTCACCCCACACGATGCTGCCGGCCGATTCGCCGCCCGGCACTAGAGTGCGCATATCTAGCTGCAGTTCGGGCATACCGGGTGCGGTCAGGTACATTATCTCGTACCGTTCGTCGAACCGTGGCTGCACCAGCACCATCTTCGGCTTCATCCGGGCCGTTACGCACTTGCCCTCCGGGCTCGTTACCATGAAGATGCGATCACGTAGAAAATTTCGCTGTGGTCCAAGGTCAGCACAGTCCACTTCCTGCATTATGATCGGCGCACAGGACTTGATCGGATACACGTACAGCTCAGCCAGTTCGCCGCCCTTGCGCCATCGCTTCGGCGGTGTGTTTTTAATGCGCTTTCGCACCAGATAACCACCGGCTGAAAGTAGTGCGATACTGCCGACACCGGCCGCCACCAAGAGTGCCTTCTGCGAGGCTGGCAGCTCACCGAACGTGGTAACAAGCTCTTAAACACCAAAGAAATAAAAAAAAAGACCATGTCCACAATCATATTATGGATGCTGGATTAATTGCGTCGTTGCCACAGATGTCCCATGTCCTATCATATGTGAATATGTGTATGCGTGTGTGTGTGTGCGTGTGGGAAAAAAGATAAGGCAATACTTACTTGAAAACATTGCGTGTAATGTATGTGAATGTCCTAGAAAAGGGGACTGGCGGTAAAGTTTGGTTTTCGTCCCGCCTTCTTCGACGGCCGCAGCACGAATGGCGCGTAACTGGCCGGTCAAGTACTGTACCGACAGCGGTAAACGGCTCTTGCTCGTAACGAATCAGCTGATTATCAGCACGGGTTGGTCGCGGTTGTTTTGAACCGTGCTATCGTTACCACCACTTGCAAATGTGGGTGTGTATGGGTGCGCACGCAAAAACGCGTAAGGCGATGATGTTGTATGCTGTGCCAACAATGGATGAATCCATTTTATCGGGAGTGCAATTTAAAGGGATCTGTTGTGGGTCACCTTTTAAATTAAGGTTAACTTTAGACATTTGCATTCCCCAGGCGCCATCGAACTTCGAGGCCCGCTTTGTATTGATACGCGTTTCAAAATAAGGAATGAATGAGAAGCGAGGTGAGAGTGCTTTGTTTTCCAGTGTTCCAGAATTAATTCTAAGGAACGGGGGGAGATAAGCTAAAAGGTTATCTATTAATTTCTTTCTATTATTTCGCAAGTGTAGGAAGCAATAGACTCTGAGAGTGCAAAAGAAACTGGAATAACGTCATCCTTCAAGCATTTGCATTGTTGTTATCTGCATGTCACGGGTGCCAACGCGGATTAAGCTCTTTAGAGACGCTGAGGTCAAGCGAGTTTTGTTGGATGGAAAAACGCGATATGCACCTTCGTTTGCTAACCGCTACTGTACTTACTTGCTACTTGCTTACTATACTAAGATAATATTAGTGTCAAATGAATGATGTTTTCTTCGCTATAAAACATAAAACATGGGGCGGCCCGGTGGTAGAGTTGTTCGGTGCCGGGCCTTCACCGTACCATGGACTGACTGACCTGCTAACATGGTAAATTTAGCCTAATACGGCCAGGCCGTGATACAAGAACAAAAACTAATAAACAAAACATAAAACATAAAACACTACACATCATTTAAATAGTTCCTTTTTTTATTTAATTTGTTCGCTTTCTTCTTTTCCGCCTTTCCATAGAACTAAGAATTGTCCGCCATTACAACATTATACGTAAATAATATAGTATTGATAGTTATGCATTTTTTCCGATTAAAGTTTTTGTTTCCTTTTCCATTTTTTTCTGTTTTCTTTAATAAAAAAAAATAATAATCACTTCTTTTCTAGGTAGTAGTAGATATAGTTATAGCCGTACTGCGCAAGGAGGGTTGGTGACGAGAAAAAGGGGAAGTTGAAAAATTGGAAACTCTAGCGAAATCAGGCCCAAATTTCTGCTCGACGGGCATCGAAAGGTTGCATTCACATGCGGATCGTATGAGCATTGCGTAGTTTTCGGTACAGAACGAAAGATAAACACCGAGAAGGAATATACACAGTGCCAGGGAAAACCTAAACAATCTCAGTTGAATAATAGTGTCACCTCAATCCAAAAAAAAATAATAATAATAAAATAAAAATCATTACATTATTCCTTGCCTACTGTTCACAAAAAAAAACGCCTAGTATGATACATTTCGTTTCCCAGTTACTTGTTTTGCTGCTTAATGTGATGATGTGATGGTGAGAATGAAGGGAAGAAGTTAAAGAAAAGCAACAGTAGTGGTGCACGTAGTGGAACAAGAAATGGTGCATCTCTTTCGCGTTGGAAAAGCATAAATGAAGGAAGAAAATTAGTGGACATGCTCTGTATACCCCAAAGAGAGTGAATAAATTACTAGCGAGGAAAGAGTTTTGCCAGAAATAGAACAAATGAGATAGATATTAAAAAAAAAACATTGTCTAAATGAAGCTAAGATAACAATAGCTAGGTCAAAGAAGAAAATAAAATTGAGGAAGTAAGGGAAATGGATAGAACTTTTTGAAATTAGAGACAGAAAGATAGAGAGAGAGAGAGAGAGAGAAAAGCAAGAGAAGATAGATGAAGAGATGAAAATTGACGAATATTTACAAAAGACACTTGATGCGTGCAAACAAACAAGCATTTGCCGGCACTATGTGTGAGTGTGGCTGATGGTATGAATTGGATATACTATGAAATTATCCAGTGTTTTGTTTTGTTTGCTCCTTTGCCGGAAAGTTAATCCTACCAACACACTACCTAGTACATCTTTTCCCTATCATCTGGTGTGTCCACTAGTAAACGTTACGAAGCATGCATTACTTAACCGGAACTCTTTTCACCTGATCTACATCGTCCGTATCGTTACCGTATTGGGTATTGGTAGTACATATGTAGTCGTGCGCATTGCGATTGCTTACTAAACCTGTAGCTCACCTTCAGTAGAGAAAGTGAGCTGATCATTGAAAGCATAAAAGTTTTTTGTTTTAGAAAAAAGTGTGTGCAATATCATCTGCAAGTTCTCGGATTTACAGCAAAAAAAAGTAGTATATATGAAGCATCTCTCAATATGGCGTCAGATGAAATTCTGTTCCACACAAAAGATGCTCAAAATGGTGGTAATAGGTAGAAACATTCGAAAAAAAAACCATTGTTGATGAGTTTCATTAAAACGCTATTAAAATCCAAATATTGAGCTCAATGAAAATGGCGACGGTTTATCCTGAGGTGGCGTCTGTTGTTCAATTTTGTCTGGATTGTCTTCCTGCTTTGCCGTTGTCTTTATGGTTGTAGACGGTACGCCGAAACCAGACACCAGACTGTCCAAACCCGACGCCAATCCTTGATCAACTGGAGCGGCCAGCGACTTCAGCACTGTCAGCTCCTGCTGTAGCTCGCCAACGGCCTGCTGAGTACCGTTCATGATGTTACTCCGCAGGTCGAGCAGTGTGTTTGCAAAGCGTGCGGTGACGTTAGCCACTTCACCCGGTACATCAATGGTCGGAAGAGTAGGAACAGCGGGACTGCTCGCTTGGAAAATCATTGGCTGCAGATATACACACACACATACGGATTTGCAAAACCGAGTAGAAAACAGAGGCTGTCATCTTACAAGATGTGAACACACATGCAACAACAACAAATATGTAAAGAAAAGGTCTCGTGGAAACATTGCACCCAAGTGGAAAAGATCGAAACCATCCACGTAGAGGTGTTGCTGGTGACTGGTGCTGGGGAGCGAAAATGGTGCAAACAATCGATGGGCGAGCTCACTACCAACAACGTTAGTGTACGCGACGAACAATGGGTTCATTTGCGGATGCAGTGCGTTTTGAGGAGAATATACGATCAGGTTAGGTGTCCAGTACGATGGGTACTTGCTGTCATCTGAACCAAGGACGACTACGGTGAGGACACGCGGAGGGTGGGAGAAGATGGAGAAGGTCCTGTGGTCGGAGGGATGTCAGATGAGAGAATACTACATGTGGAAGGGTAGATGTATTGCCGGCGATGATGATGATCAGGTCACGTAGAAGGAGCTAGGATGTAGAGAGGGAAGTGTTGGTGATCGGAGGATCGGGAGGGCAAGTGGATGGCGCGAAAGGTGGATGACGTAGCAAATGGTACTACGCATCCTCACACGGACCACACCACTAAACACACCACCCACACACCTTAGATGAGTGACGTAATTAGACGTGCTTTGAAGTTAACCACTCGTTCACTGGTTTGTGCGATTCGCTGCGGAAGAGAGAAAGAAAAGACGGGGATAGGGAATACGGTTTGCAGATGGAATGGGCCGGTGTCAAGGTGTAGGGGAGAGATGTTGGGTGGTAACGTTGGGTTCTTCGGGAGGTGCAATGTCAACTTACCAGAATCAGATCCTGGATCAGGTTGGAGAGACCGCGGTTGGCCAGCACGAACAGTCGCGTCACCGGTCCGGGAATACCCTCGGTGTAGCCGTCACCCTTGCCAAGATCGTGATCATCCGGGGAATGGGCCTTCTCGTCGCTTTGTTCAGTGCCCGAGCTGCCCGATACAAGCTGCAACGTGATCGAAATCAGAACGATAAGTGAGCGAAAAGAAAAGAAAGAGATGGAAAGAGTTTACTATCAGGCTTTACTATCAAGATACTGAATATGGCGACGGTGTGGTGCGCTCGGTGAACGCAAATGAAGCAAATGAGATGTAATAAAAAGGCAAAGTAAAATAGAGCGAAAGAGAATGAGAGTAAGAGAGTGAGAGAAAGAAAGAGACAAGGAGATTGAAAAGTAAAGGGAGGTAACCACAGCGTGCCAATGCAGTATAGGGAAGAGTGGGTAGAGGGCGTACAAGAAGTAGATTAGTAAGAAACTAGTACATGGACGAGTAGTGTCGCACGCTAGGGAGCGAAAGAAATAGCGACTGGAGGAGCGATGCAGCGGTGTTAATGATAGCGAAACAGACTACTAATTAAACGAAAGCTTCGGTACAGGTACAAACGATCATATGTACAGTTGGTCGGGGCTAATAAGAACCGAGCAATGCTTAATATAAAATGGCCGTTCGTAGTAATCGTCCTACAGTGGGTCAGGGAAGTTATCACATAGGAATTAATGCACGCACACGCAGCCACATTTTATACACATCCCCAACATACGCACACAAGGGTGCACTAGCGTATACTAAGAGCCCGAGCTCGTCCGAATGAGTCAAGGTGATCGATGGGATGGAAGAGTTGTGTGAGTGAATCATGGGAGCAAACTTTCTTTGTTGAATAGAGAAATCCACTATGTACTAGGGTACGATTACGCATTGTTTTTTTTTCCAAGGCTTCCGGTTCCACCTAGGAACACGTTTACAGGCAGGTCGGTTTATAATTTTTGGTTTTAGTTTGTGATGTCCTGATCGTTGGAGTTGGTTTTGCGGTCAGCAGCAGGGGCTTCAGTGACATCAGTCAGGTTCAGGAGAACTCACGCTACTGGACCTTCGAGCTGGCGCTTCGGGCGTAATCATCTGTCATTTTGTCATCGTTTCGGAAGAGGATATAGGATCGGTACGAGATTAGGATGGGAGATATGGATTGTGAAAAAAAAAATGAGCAGTAGGTTAAGGATGTTTTGGCTTTAGATGAGTTGGAAAGGATGGAAAGGGACTATCGTTTTTCGAGGTTTGTACATGCAAATGCCTGATTGGGTTTGGAACTAGATGGAAGAGGGATTACAGATCGGTATAAAAAGCAGTAAAGCTAGGCTGAGTAGGCAGAAAGGATATTGTGTGCTCGGACTATAAGGGTAATGAGCTCGAAGGATATCTGGAAACGGAAACGGAGTAGCAAGTTGCTTAGATTATTAGTACAACAAGCAGAGACTAGATCATTCCTGAGCTTTGTGCAAAAGAAACATGAGTTGGAGCATCACCCAGCAGTAACCCAAAGGAAGATTGAAGTGGTTGTCAGTAAGGGAAAATAGGCAAGGATATCATTAATTGGGGATGTGTGAACTATTGGGTGCAGTGATTGGGAAGTATGCAAGCAACCATGACAACACTATGACAGAAGATCATTCCACAGAGTGCCGTGCGAGGAAGCATTTTGTGGAAAAGGTGAGATAGTAAGAGGAATTGTGACAGAAAGAGAGATGAAGAGAGAGAGAGAGAGAGAGAGAGAGAGAGAGAGAAAGATATCTTGCCAGATGGACAGAGAATCGCATCCGAATTTGGCTGCCTGCAAGACGGCAAACATCTCCACTCCCCCTCCAAGGTCTAGTAGAGTCAAAACCTGCTCAGTGGCGCGCGTTCAGTGAGGTGCGGTGTGTCAGTTAGCAGGAAGATTTGTTGCACAGGATAAAAACATACTACTTGTATGGTTTGTGTGTGATAGGGCATTGCTGTTAGTATGCATTGGCCTACAACGGGGAAGGATAGAGGGCGATGAAAGATGGCGCCAGGAGATAGAGCTCACATGGTTCTATATACAATGGGTGATGTGATGATGTGATGATAGGAGAGCACATTGAAGATATACTTCCGGTTTTCCAGAACCGAACACCCGGAAGGGAACACCAAACACATGCATTGTGAGCACAAATACCGAAGGTGAAGGAACACTAGAGGGAGGTGGTTTTGTGGATATGAGGGGTTATGCATTGGGGTTTTTTTTTTGTCGTTCAGGAATTTAACATCGGGATAATGAAGGTGGCAAAACAGGAGGAGTTACAGGAATGTTGGAAACAGGTACAACTTTTGGTAGGTGGTGAGGACATTTCTTTGTTGGAACGGAGTTGGGTTTGTTCTTTGATGGTATTAATTGAAGGGTCTAATTACCGGAGAGTGGCTATGAGAGGTGGCAGAAGAGGAAGTGGAATGTCCATCGTCATTACTGTCGTCGGTCTCTAGCGCGGTCGTCAGCGATTCGGTGCCGGCCACGACCCGATACACTGTTCCTGCGGCACGTGCGGCACGGTCCGCTGCCCGCTGGTGTTGGAATATGCGAGTGGATGCGTTCAGTTCAGTTTCGACGTTGCAGGTGCTATAACTGTTTGCATTTGTTTCTCTTTTGTTTTGGGTTTGTTTTTTCCTGCAAGTGCCGTCCGTTGAACTAGCGGGACGTCACACTACAGCACCTTCATTCATATCTGTCCTAACAACTCGCCCATCGTCACCATCATCATCGATCTATCGTGCTCATCGCGATCACTCCTGGATCTCAATATCTCGCTTTGTGTTTTCTTCTGTATAAGTATGTGTATGGGTGTGTGTGTGTGTTTGATTGTGTATGTGTAAACAAAATTTTAGCAGTCGAATAGTAGTCAAACCCCTGTTCGCTCCAGTTCTTACTAAAAGTTACAGTTTTAAATCGCGATGTCTTCCTATGGATAGATGGTGATGCTACGATGGCAGTAGTGGTATAGAGGTAGTAATAGGTAGTAGTGGTAAGAGAGGAAAAGAAGAGGGGCGGTGGTGGTGCGATACACTATGCTAGTAGTGCTTCGATGTACGTGCGTGCAATTGTTGCTGTCTCTTTACTGAGTCTTGATATCTTATGGTTTGGGTCAGAATAACCTTTGCTGTGTGTAAAACATTGAGGTTGAAGGTAACAGGGAGATACTAAGATATAGCGACACAGTGAGATAGTTGAAAAGGTTTCAAAGTTCTTTACGGTTTTACGTTTACAAGCCAGCATAACAGTTGGTAAATGATTGGAATATATCTCACCATGTCTCTAATCTACAATTCTCCTTATCTTGTACAGTTGTACTAACAAGATCTCCTGCACGAGGGGTTTGGAATGAAAATGTGGCGAGTAACGCAACGTTCACGTTACGATTATGGGAGGTACTCAGATACGAAGTCATCTAATACGCATTACCGCAAGGTACTTACACGAATGATATCGAACAGGAAGTTACCGGAACCGCCGCCGCCGCTGCTACCTCCGAAGGACAGGAATCTGGTTGGTGTTGAAGTAAGAGTTCGAGAACGAAACAAAAGTAGGGTAAGCATCGGTAGATACTACCACACGTCCTTAGATATCTTACCTCTTGTTGCGATCTTCATCGTTACCCTCGGAGTCCAGCGTTAGCTCATCCAGACTGGAGCTGTTGGCGGACGACTCGGCCGCGTTCTGGTCGTTGGATGAGGCAGCCTTCTCGTCGCTGGTGGCGCGGGCCACTCGGATCGCGTTCAGCGTATCGCTCAGACCGGCCAGATCGAGCGTCTCGAGCGTGTTGGCATTATCGTCGGTCGTGATCTGCGTTGCAATCGCAACACACCGGCAACACCCACGTGAACGGTCGGCATTGTAGGATTGTGCGTTTGGTTTGGTTTGTCGGATGAAGGAGTAGAAGGAGGATTGCGCCGTACGTAGTTTTGCCCGATGATGGTGAGTATGATGAGGGTATTCGGGTTGGATTGTTTAGTTCGATGAGTTGATAATGTTCATTGATTTTGGGAGGGTGGTTTGTTTTGTTTTGTTTTTTTTTTTGGTTTCGGTTTTAGCGTGTAGCGTAAAGTTGGGGGCACGATTCCACGGAAGCGCGTATGAATGCACAGAACACACGCGCACAGCGACACGACACGATGGAAGAGATGAAGAGATGGAATGGCGTTAATGGTGGGCATTTGATAGTTTATATGTTTGCATGCAAAAACAAAAACGAAAGCAACTTCGGTACGGTTTACTAGTAGCTTCTGTATTTTTTTTGTTGTTGATGTTGTTGTAAGATCCTGTTTATCAGTACACTACCCCGTTTTGGGCGAACTGGTAAGCAGCTCGCCATTCTGGTATTAATAACTAATCAAGACATATCGAGTTTTGCTACTAAAGAACGCCGGCAATGGCCAACATCTAACAACTACAATGTTTGGAAAGGTGATCATGAATTCGTAAAACAGATTAGTCAGATAGAATCTGATATTAGAACGGTCTATAAAGGAATGCTTGAAGAGTACAAAGAGGAAGAGAGTGGCGGTGTTTCAGAGAGAAAGGAACAGGTTTCAGGAGTATAGAACAAAGGAAGTAATATGGTGAGGTGTTTGCGAAAATAAAAATAAAGAATCAGCGCATAAACAGTGCAAGTAGTAGAACAGTGCGTGACAGAGTACAAGAACACGTGAAAGGCGTAACAGAAGAGTACACGCTACGGCAGTACGCTTGATCCGTTTGTGGCGGAACGTCACATACTAGACTAGTCGAAATAGTAGTAATACCAACACCACCCCGTAGTACGTTCACACTCATGCTGTCATTACCGTCGAGTTGGATGAATGTTGGCTATGTGACAGGTGCCCAGAAAGAAGCGGTACGCAAGAAAAAAAAAACAAAAACCAACACACTACCTAAAAGATAACAGTGCACCGATGATACTGGTGACCTGATACGAATCGGAAGGATGCCCATCTAATGCGATGTACTACTGATGAGGTAGATGGAACAGCCGATGAAAAAAGGAGAGATAGATATTGAGCGTAAGAGTGGAGAATGCGAAAGAGATGGATGGCAGGATGGAGTGAGAGAGGGCGACAAAACAGTAGTAGGAAAGAGAACGACCTGAGGTGTAGAGAGTGATAGAGCATGAATAGCGCACAAAACACGTCCTGGAGAGCGATGAAACTTAACCTACGAATGGATTCTTTAACATATCAAACAAAGCTATGTAGAGTGTATGTAGAGATAGTGGAGAAAGATACAAAAGAGAATTTAAAAAAAGAGAGATAGATAGAGGAAAGGAACGGCAATAGCACTCTCTACTCGCTAGTGGAACACGGTAGAGGGTGATGTAGAGCATTCACTACCAGCTAGAGTTATACGACTGTTATACAGTGAGCCACTTAGTCCTTTTTTTGCATAGTTCCGTTGACTCTCCCCAGACTCGTGACTCGGTTTTGGAAAGATCCCTGTGGTTTGACTGGACCACCAGCACCCGGAACAACACGCTTGCGGATGCTCTCGCATCGAGCGCGTTAGTACAGACAGATACAGAGACTTAGTAGTACGCTGTTAGGGATCGAACAGAATGATGATAGGGATAGAGAACCAGGAAGGAAGAGCCATCGGGCCATTCAATGGCCCGCTAAAGGTTCTACGTAATGTTTTACTTGTTGCCAAGGGTTTAATGGAGTTTCGTGTTTCCCTTTGCTTTGTTTTTTTTTTTAAGCTCTTCCCCTCGCCCGGAGGTGTGCCCGCACTCATACCAGGTTGGTTTCGGTAGCGCTGGTCGTCGTTGGGTTCGGTACCGTCGTTGTTGCCGCGTCCGCTGCACCGGTACTCGTCTCCCCAAACTGGCCAGCCGCTAGCAGATCGATCCGGTCGTTGGCCGGTTCCGTGGCCGTCACCGTGACGGTGGCCCGCTTGCGCACCTCGTTCTTCTCCTCGTCGTCGCCGAGTCGTAGCGATGGTGCACCGGTCGTACCCTTGTCATCGTCGTCATCGTCCGACGGTGGGAAGGTCGGTAGGGAGATGCTCACCTTCGGTTTGCTGTCCTTGCCGCTGTCATCGTCGTCGTCGAAGTCGAAATCGTCATCATCGTCGTCGGAGCTGGAGCCGCGATTGTTGTCAGTACCGCCGGCTCCACCACCGCTCAGCCCCAGTCCGCTTCGGAGCAGTATCGGACCGATCGTGCGGAACAGGTAGGACGTGATCATCTGTATCTTTTGGTCCAGAATCTAAACGCGGCACGTTGAATGCCCGGCACCGGCGGCAGCGTGTAGGAAGGCAGTGGTTGTGACTTAATTACTTTGTATCGCTTGCTATAAGGGGGGCGTCGTGCGCCTTCCGGCCCGTTGTTCGAGCTGGATCGGTTTTGTTTAATTTTCTTATTTTGTTTGTTTGTTTTGATAGAATGGAGAGGTTGTTTCCTCACCTCCAAAAGTCCCTTCCGGACGGTTATTTGTTGTGAAAATGGACAAACATTGTATGGAGCTACATGGAACCGAAATGAAATGTCTCTTACGTGTGTGTGTGTGTGTGTGTGTGTGTGTGTGTGTGTGTGTGTGTACGGAGTAGATATTGAGCCTTGTTTGTTGGTTTGCAAGTTTAAAAGTGAATGTAGAAGGTTAAGCAGTACAGCAGTAAACCCCCGGCAAGAATTGGGGAAGCAAGTGGGTTTCAAGTCTACAGTAATACATCCATAGGAAAAATCAAGAAAACCGTGACTGAATTTTCAGGTTACCGTGCCGAAGAGGTTCTGGTAATAGTAGTAGTATCAAATAGTGACGGTCATGGCTGATGAGTAGATGGAATTCACATGAGTTGGTTCGTCACTGGGTGAGTGATTGAATGTTGAGAGATGAATGCTCGCACTGCTACCCTTACGGGTTTGGTTTTGGTTTCGATGATGTTGACAGAGATGTGTGTGTGACAGAGTACCCCCTTTGGCAGAGGGCGCTGCACAGGATGATGATGCATGAGTTGACGGCACAGGATGTCGATGTAGCGGTCGAGGTATGAGTTGTGAACGTAATGAGCACGATTTCCGGTATGAGTGGAGCATGGCGTGAGTAGGTGGGTAGGTTGAGCTCGCGCACTATCATCTGGATGCTGGTGGACGTGCCACATCTGCGCCGGTGACATATCCTAATCCACTCCTAACTATGTCAAACCCTTTGGTTGCGTTCCAAGCGAATCCGTACGTCCGTGGCCTGGGTTGCTAGCCAGTCGTAGAAGGTCCCCGAGTCGAGGGCAGAGAATTGGGCCACTCGCAGTACGCCGCCAGGTCTTGCCCACCCATCATCGAGCACGGAACGGTAACAGCTGCTGCGACTGGGTGACCGAGCCGGTTCCATCCGCAGGCAAACCCACCAAAGTGTGACGCCCGTGCGCCTCACTCAGGGGTGACTGGTGGACTTTAAAAATGAAAGTAGTTTTACTACTGTAGTGCCGCCCCGTTGACGCCACCGTCCGCACCGTCTAGCCCTTCCGCTGCGCCATCGCGCCTGCTGTACATGCGTCCGAATGGCTTGGAGCGACTACCCTTCGCCCGCGCGTGGACTTCTCCAGTGAAGTTGCTGTCCTTCGCAAGAAGACTACGGACGATCTGACGCTGGTGGAGGGGGTTAAGGGGTGAAGAGGAGGATAGAGGGGGGGGGAGAGGGGGTGGGGGGGGGGAGAGGGGGAAATCGTGGTTGAACTCACCAGTGAAGGAAGGAGATGTTTGGTGTATTACACTACACAAGCACCAAACCAACTCCTGTGCGTCAAAAGGCAGACATAAGAAAAGAAAAATGACACGAGCAGCAGCAGCAACAACAACAGCAAACCGGTGCATAGACGGGGGAGGGAAAACCCACCCGACGATAATAAGATTGATCTCGAACTCGGTGGTGAATTGCCTGCAAATAACTACCCACACACACACACACATTTATGCACACTCGGGCATACAATCCTTGTACATATCACCCCTTCCCTTGCTGTTGTACCGGAGCTCGTTGTACGAATTCGACAAACACCCGGAATGGAAGCTAACCTTCTTCTAGCGCAGTGGTGGATGGTCCAGCTCAATGTCTCAAATGTCCAATGAGCGGTGAAACGGTGCAGCCGGTGGGCTTCCTCGTTCCGGGACTGGCGTGGAAGGGCGGAAGCACCATGTGACCATAAAACGCGCGATCAGGAAACACCGACACAGCTTCTCAGGTGTTGCGAACACGAGCCCCTTTGCCGCAGCAACCGCAACCAAACATCCAGACGGTGGGTAATTCACGCGAGCTATGTACAACGATCTAGCAGCAGCACCCCAGTTCGGTGGAAACGCTTAAAGCCTTACGAATCCTAAAACCCCAAAGGAACGCGTGTTGGCATAGAGCCACGGAAGTCATCCCCGAGGACAGTGCACAAAAGTTAGCTAAAGGAAGAGATACTCAACCTACGCGCCCTAAACATAACAAAGCCCGTATGGTGCAAAGGAAGGGATGAGATGGTGCAACACTGCAGGATCCAGCTCGACCGGTACGAATGTTCGCGAGCTTAAAGTTGAGCCTAATCTCTCCCGTGGACGGGTACGGACAACATGAGTGTGGTGGGTGGGTGGGTTGGGTGCTGTATTTTTTTTTCTTTTGCTGTTTGGAGGGAGGAAGGATGGTGACGTGATGGTGACGGATGCATTCATGAGAGATATGAGCGGCTTAATAATGGGTGAAATTAGCTTTACATAAACAATTGTCAAGTAGCTTCCCAATCGGCGTATAAGGGTAGAGCAAAGAAAGCAGAGTGCTTGTACTGGTCTATTCGGTTGGCTGGAATACGGTTGTCGGTGATCGGTGAAGAAAAGTGAACTGTGAATGATGAGTGTAAAGGGGGAGGGTTTTTTTTGGGGTGTGGGGGTGGGGAGGCGGTCGGGATGCGTTAGGAATATTTGCTCTCTCATTCTCTCTGAGTGCGAGAGAAGAAGCAAGAGTCGTATGGGTTAGAAGTTTCGGCGTTTTGGGTTTTTGTTTTTTTTCGTTGGAGATGGGAATATCAAATGCTTTACGAATTGCTTCCTGGCCAGACAGGGCGAATATGTTTGTCTAGCAGATTGATTCTCTACCAAGATGATCTAATGGTGTGTGTGCGTGTTTTTTTTTTTTTTCGTTGTGTACTCGCGTGTGATACAACCATTGGGTGCCATACCTGAGAGATCGTTGGGAACAGTTCCCGCAGGATGCCGATCGTGCGCTTGTTGCGTTCGTTGATTTTCTG
>KI423026.1:0-30963 GCA_000473375.1 Anopheles culicifacies | reverse complement strand
ATGGGAAACGTGACCGAAAAGTTTCAAATTGCAATTCAAATGAACTCGATACGTTTACGTCCACCTTCTTGAATAAACCATCCTTCTTCGTGAGCTTCCGGTGGGTTTGATTTTATTTTTCATTCTTTTCGTTCGAGTGTCTTGTACTAGTAAATCAATATTTCATACCTTGAACCAGAATGACAGGTAGGCGACGTCTTCCACTTTCATGGACAGCGTAAGAAGTGGAAGGGAATTATTCTCATGTCTCGACGAGATTGAAGAAGTAGACCTGAAAAAGGATATTGAATTCCAATTTAGTGTTTGTCTTGACCGCGTTTTTTATGATCGAAGAAGGAAGGCAACAGAGAAGTTCATACTTCAGTGGGGCTCTCTACCAGTACATTTGTCATAATTCCGCGCAGGAATCACAACAAAAGCGAAGAAATTGCAGAATTGATATATATCGTTGTCCGTCGTGTGATATCGGTTGCTTGAGAGATCCTGCACGAAGGAGTGGCATTGAGATATCTCGATACCTTTTTTGGTTCCAAAACAGAATGATAGACTTCGAGACGTGTGTTTTGCCTTCATCTGTCCTTGCTCTAATTATTCATTCCAAAAGACGTCTTAGTGCTCGTGACTATCCTTGGCAATATGTCGAAGCTCGGTTGTCAATATGTTGCTTTCGTAACCTTGAACAAATAGACCAGCCGATGTCTCAACGGCCCTCCTCTTCTGGGAAGAACAGACTCGTCTTGTAAAAACTTGACGCCGCAGGGAAGAAATTTGCGCTCTACTCTAACACCCCCAATCACACGCGTAAAGTGAAAGTCGTACTAAAATGTAGACTTCCCGCTGTGGCTTTCTTCGGGTTGGGAACTGCTGCTAGCATATGGAATCTATGGGTCGCAAAATCTCTCCCAAGGGTTGTTTTTGTTTTGTACAAAACCACATCCAATGAGGGTTCGAATGAAAGGGCAGAAAGTGTGCAGATGATCGGCGTGCATCATTTAATGGCTGCCGTTGCCTTTCGCTCTTTTTCTGCAACTGATGAAGTGTGTTCCATTTTCGATGACCTCCTAGCGTCTGCAAGTCTCCGGCACACCGCGCCAGTTGTTGGGTGATGGATTATCGTGAACTCGGGAAGCGGTGCCGTTTGTGCTATAGCTTTGGCCTCGTTTCCTTTCACTTCCCCGATCGGGGAAAGGTTACACGGTGCCGAAAATAGGACAAAGACGCACTTAGTATAGGCACTTGCACGCCATTATCACCATCTGCCGGTAGTAACAGTGGAGTATCTTAGTAGCCGAAATACGTGGGTCCAGATGGCGAAGTTGTTTCCTGGGGATCCGATGAATGCATGTGGACGCGAGCTGATGGATGTACTATCCTGGCTTCTTAATGGTTTTGTCGTCAGGACGAGTGAATGCCAAGGAACTAAGTAAATGAGCTGTCGCCTAGGAATGGATGAACAGCCTATGGA
This sequence comes from Anopheles culicifacies, assembly GCA_000473375.1. Lineage (NCBI taxonomy): Eukaryota > Metazoa > Arthropoda > Insecta > Diptera > Culicidae > Anopheles > Anopheles culicifacies. Next base: position 29,498 of record KI423026.1, on the reverse strand, counting down.
TCCATATGGAGATGTGGGTGAGACGGGTTCCTAACATCGTTGGGGAGCCATTAGTTTCACCGCGAGAGTGTGGCTCTTTTCATCAGCAGTTGTCTTGATAACTGGGCTTCACACCAAGCCTAGGTAACAGAAGTGGACAAATTTATGTCGGACTCGGTGTTTACTAATGACCTTTCGAGATACCTTCGGCATCTTCATCATCTCCTGCGTTGAAAGATGGTTGTATCGCTTGGGGAATTTAATAATTAGATCTGGCGCTGGTTTTGTTTGTTGATGTGTTGATAGACCTCTGGTCCACGAAGGCGTTGGTACACGGAGCAATATAATTGCTGCCAGTGTAAGTGACGGGTTTTCACGAACTTTCTACCTACGTGATGTCCTGTTGTAAAATTTCAGTTAACAAAAACAATTACAACATTAATGCGTTAATTTCCGTTGTTTAAGGTTGAGGTCGTCTTATTTTCAGCCTGTAGATGTGTTGGTATGGTAAATAACCTATCAATCATCGTTCTTTGGTGGTCGTAACAGAAATGAAGGCAAAAACCATAACACAAACCAACAATCCTCCCACGGGGTGCGATTTTGTCGTGTTTCTCCTTATTTATGTTGTTTTGTTTTTAACATTCCTTTGCGTGTCAAGCTAAAAACCTTTTTTTTTGTGTATGTTATTGCGTGAGATTGTGGCATGAGGCCATGGTAGATGACAGTTTCATGTTTTCTGAGTGCTTTGGGCAAATTACACGCATCTGCCATAATTGAAACGCAAAAATATACACACACCCAGTTATTTTAATTTCCCGAAATATGTTGGTCAAAGGTCGTCTAATGCTAATTTGCTGTTACTGTTGAGTATTTGTTAAGCTCATCGCAAAATTTCATTCGTAAATTAAATGTATTATATTTTGTAGATTCGTATATGTTTTATAACAATATTAAATAAATTTGATCTTTTCTTCTCTTTACAGGTAAGCATTGATGGTCCAGTAGCGGACGCGAGATAGATTTACCTTTTTTCTACTGCTTGTATCCAACAAAACCGCCACAATTTTGGAGGTATTGTCAGGTAAGCGAAAAGAAAAGCATATTTTTCTTTTGCTGTTCTTCACTTGTCTGTCTTACTCTGTCTTATTATTTTCCCATTACCACTGTTGAGTTGTTCATGGTTTGGGTTTAAATTTCTTTATAGCTATTAAACCTTAATTTGTTATATAAATTGGTTTGAAGAAGGTTGTTCATGAGTTTTCTTGTTTATTATCCGATTAGACCATTCAGGAGCTGTTAAACATTATCCATGAAAAGAACTTACATCATCAGCCCAAGTCTCAGCTCCTAGTAAATTCGAAACCACGACTTGCGGCGTGATTCATCTGTACTTCGCATCCGTACTGAACATCGGAGGAATTCAAAAGGATGCTCAGTATAGGTATTTCCTTTTCTAACTCCACTCTGTCGTGATCATCGCTTTTCCTGCAGAGTTCACCGATAGAGTGTTCTTGAACCCTGGTTGACAGTTTGGTGTCATGCAATCGAAGCGAAAGGAAACCTCAGTTTGGTTTTGGTTTGTTGTTGATTTCAGAGCTGGTGTGATCACAATTCAAGGTGATAACTATACGAAACCCGCGTTGCAAGTGAAACGGAGATGGATAGAAACGATGTAGGTCTGTGAGAACCATGACAAACAGCAGTCGGATCAATCGGTCCGGTGTGGGTTTTAGTTGAAGGTTCACCAGCTTCGACTGTTTGCTGTCGACGGGCTGTTCGTGGCTTGGGCCCATCTATCTTCTCGTCATTGTCGATAGTTTCTCTGTCCTGGGTGCTTCAATGATGTGCTTATCTCTCTCTCTCTCTCTACAAGCGAAAGGCATGCAGGGTAGAGCGAGAAATAAATTAATAAATATGTTATTGAACTACAATACGATGTGAACTTACAAAAACAAAGTTGAGTTCAAAACGCACGTTTCACAGAAACTGAAAAAGTGTTCGCCTTGAAATGTCTTATGAAGTAAGTTAATGTTAATATACCCCGAAGGCACTACTACGATGACACGACGATGGCTTTGGCGCGTATATTGTGTTGTATGCAGCAATGCACCTCCCATGATCGGTGTTGTCATGCAGTCCGAGCCGTCAATCGTCATAGGTCAGCTCGTCGTGCGTAGGTCGATTGGTCCGTGAGCTCGCAATTACCCTAATCTTGTGTTGCTCGGTCGTCCGAAAAGCGCACTTTGGGAAGAACCTGTGAAGCGAACCGTCCATTTATGGTTGACAGTTTGAGTTTGACGCTACGCTCGGACCATACGGGTTGGTTAATTTTATTTACTCGCTTACCTTCTCAACGAAGTATGGCGGTTATATGTTAGAGAAGCGAACCCGTGGGGGACCTTTTATACCGATCACAGCTGCCGTATCGTCGTCTTGTGTTTAGCGTGTTGGACGCGTTTTTATGCTTCATGCAGGAAAAGATGTTTCGAGCGCGGTAAAACGCCATCGTGAAGCAGAAGTTGGAAAAATAAATACTTCCCTGGCATCGGAATGAGACGAAGGGGGAAAAACGTACACGAGAGTATCGTCTGTCATGGGGTGAAACGTGTTTTTAGGCGTGGTATGTGCGTCGTATTAGAAGCAAAGCGATGATTAGGACTAGTCAAGGTCGTTAAAAAGAAAACATAATCAACTGAACTGAGAGGGGGAAAAAACGGCGGGAATTAGAAACGAAAAACATATTTCTATTTACTAACTTTTAGTTTGTATGTGCTGGTTGGTTGAAGGAATGCCGATATGGAATTTTCTCTCTCATGTACTGGTTGGCTGTAATCGTTTTAAAAACACATTTTTGTCGTTTAACTTTTTTATTAAGCTTAACGTTTTGTTGCCAAATTTTTGTCGATCGTCGAACATTTCTGAATTTTGAGCTTTATTTTGCATGATTGTTTTATTTTTCGTGATGTCACATGGTTGTGTAACCGTTAACGAATTATATGGTGTAGATTACAACTTGCGATCAATTAGCTGTTGCTGTCGCAATGTTTGCTTGAGACGAATAAGATGGATGAGTTTTCCTGCGTATTTTGTGGAGGACTTATAAAAGACGTCAAATATTTAGCGAGTTGATCCTTCACCTCAAGAGATTATTACACTTGTAGGAAAAAATACCTCTACTACATTTTCAAAAATCATTAATCGACGAAGCCGGGAACTATTCATAATATTCGCCGGTGGGCGTGTTTTGGGGGGCATGGATAGTTCGATGGTTTCGCTTACAATCGCAATTTTCAAGGCCAAACCAGGCAGGAGTGCGTGTCAAAATAGCGTGACGGGAAAATAAATGGCCAGCAGCAACAGCAACATGTGCCACACAGCTCCAAGAGTGGATCGAGAAATCGCATTTAGCTCTTTTTATAGCGATCGGTTTAAACTGTTTGTGAGTGATTCTTTTGCTCCGCAATCGCTGTTCACCTTTTGACGCTTCAGTGGTTCCGGGGCGAGGGAGGTGTGTTTATGTCCATTACAAATCAAGCTTCGATTATAATGCTGCCCTTCTTCTGACTATATTTGTAATGTTTTATTGCTGGCGTTTTATGCTCCAGAAGTTTTGATGTGAACAAAACTACAAAAAGTACATTACTTCATTGTGTAATTCAATTCCTCTTTAGTTTGGAATTGGGAAAAAAAGAAGAGACTTCAAATATTTCGTTTTATTTTAAAGAATTTAATGATAGTTTCAATCACCATTTACTTCTTGTGCTTGAAAAGGAATACTTTGTTTTTAGAATTGGGCATGGTTTGGGTTCGCGTTTGTAATCGTCCAGTCTGAAGACGTGTAATTATGACTTGAGGGAAATTCTATGTTCATAAATAACATCATACGGGAGAAGTATTCATCAGTTCCTTCACCGAAAGCACTCAATGCTTCAAGCATCCATTTATTGTTGTTTGCCAATCGTTGAATGGGTCTGCATAGTCTGGAGAGCAACATAAGTACTCCTTTGTTCCATTGTACTGCACTTCTTTTTCTTGATAATTATTGCTATTTTTCTTAATGCTCTTAAAGCAGCGGTCTTGTAATGTTGGGGTTATGCGTTCGATCCAAAGAATTCGCTTTTTAACTAGATTCGTAGATCATGTGTTACTCTTGTTAAAATATAAGAAAGTTGATAAATAACATTTCAAATTGTGCGCAATTTGCCACACACTTTGGTCAACTTTCGCCAATGTATAGCAACCACTCAGTTGGAATAAATTAATAAACCTCACCATAATGAGGCGGAAAACTCGTAAATCGCCACCGTGTTGGGTTGGTAATAAGCTGGTGGGAAAAAAATGGAAGATTTAGAACACTATATCGCACCCATCTAAGCCACCGCCACAAAGAAGAATAACTAGAACTAGAAGAAGACTTTATATAAATGTTCCATTGTCCAGTTTCGCACCAGGGATATTTCATGAATGTACAAAAACGCACACAAAGACTCGCATGAGATCCTTCGCAGAGACCTAACGGACTAACGAAATTAAATGGATAGGCTTTGTTACTTCAAACTGCGTGAGAACGTGAAATAAGGAGCGTTTCGTAATGGTAACGGTCGGGCTAGAAGGAGTGTGTTCGAGTGCAATTCGGCATTCACTCACAGCCCTTTAACACACTCGTGACTCATGCAGGGAGGGTTTTCCCTGTTTTTCAACAATCAGAAAAAAGAGGATACTCAAACCATTTTTTTCTGCAGCCCTAGAGCGGCAAAAGTGCGAGCGAGAAGGAAAGAATGTGGTGAATTTCGGAACTGAAATTCGTCTTTGTGGATGATTTTGTTTGGTAGCTTTTTTGCGCAAATTTATGCGCTTACCTTCTCTCTTTCTCTCTCTCACTGGAGTTGATTTTGCAACTGAGCGAATTTCCTTTGTGACTAACGCCAAACCGTTAAATCAAAGCGGGAAAACCCCCTAAAACCGGCAACTATTTCCTTTTTCTGGGGCGAGAAGCAGGGAGGGAAAAATAACGCCCAGTGGTGTAGCATTGGATTGCCCCGGATGTCTTCCGGTTTTTCCCGCAATGACTTTTAACGATTACTGAGGGGGGTTTTTTTCTCTCTGCAGTAGAGAAAGAGATAAGGATGCCTGCTCATACACACGCTATGGAGGTTTTTCTTTCTTCTGACATCGATAGGAATCCTTTCTGTTTCCTTGTTCGTCAGAGTGAGACATCGTGAGACAATGGGAATTTTCCTGCTGTCGAATGACGTCAACTAGCTCGTGAGGGGGGAGGAAAGTAGCGCAACATTGGTGGCAATCATTATCATCCAGCCTCAGAAAAAGGGTTTTCTCCACCACTCTTGGATACGCACGAATGGGCAATTGCTGTTGAGTAGGGCGCAATTTCAGCAGAAAGTGGGAAAATGGTTCTTTGTTAGTTTCTTGTAAAGTTTGCACCATAACCCTGCGAGTCAAGATGATGCCAAACTTGTTAAGGAAAACGATTGCAACTGGCTTTGTTTTGATGATAAGATACCTAAATCATAACACTGTCTTTGTGTGCCCTGAATGGAAAAAGAAAATGACGCAAAGAAAATGGTGAGTTGTAAAAAACAGGAGTGAATTTTAGATTTTTTATATGAATAAGTTACTTTAGCATTGTAAATTTGACATCAAAATAGAACATATGAAGTAGAAGGGGCTAAATTTACCTCCCTAGTGAATGACATTTATTCTGATTAAGAACATGGTCTATTCCAAATGCACTCGGCTTGGATTATTCGTTAGATATATGATGAGGGAAAAATATAACCAATATATCATGTTGTAACCAGTGAAGTTGTTGTAATGAAAGGCGAGCATGTGAGTGTGCTGCTAAATTATCGACACAATATACTTCAAAGTGCTTTTAGTATGGAAAGATTTTTGATAGCTGCAATTTTCCTCTCAAATCTGACAAGCCCTTTGATCACCAACAAGTGTCCACTGCATTCCGCCTAACGTCCCCTTGTTGAGCGTGTTCTCTACGGTGCAGTTGGAGTAGCTTTCAAATTTGCCTACCGTTGATTGACTTCCACACCAGCAAAACGTTGCTTGATTGTCACTAACGAAAAATCACTCCGCGCCAGTGTGTTTTTTGTCGAACATCGTGCCAATATGGGGTTTGAATACCCAGCAAATGTGCGTGTGCGCCACGGTTTCCATTTTCCCGCACAACCGCCCCGGGAGGTTTAAGTGTGTGTGTGCGTTTTTCCCACTGGCACAAATAATTGTGCAAGAGCGTGGAATAATTTTTCCGTCACGCATGATTGACATGCGAAGCAAAAAGAGAGTCCCATCCCCGTCGCCACCGCCGCCGATGTGTGTTTTGTATGTTGATGTTTCATCCTGCTGTTTTTCCTGTCACGGGGTTGCGCTTCACGGTCGTTTGGAAAAATGTGTCACTTTTTGTAACATTGTACACACATAGTGTGTAGATTTTTTGTTGTTTTAGTTCGTAGTATTGCTTCATGCTCGCGATCTTTCACAGTTTTGGACAAATGGGTTTCCAATTTGGTGCACTTTAGTGACTACTTTCTACCTGCTATCCCCTCCATTTTGTTTAGCGCGGATCGCAAACGAAGGTGAAATAACAGCATTCCGGTAAATCCAATTTGGAATATCGGATTTGTGCGAAAAATCTTGCTTCACACCCCCGGGCAACACCGCATTGGTGGTTGGTTATCATTCCCACCCCCGCTGCTGCGTTCCATATTTTCCCGAAGGTTTGTGCTTTTGAAGAGCCTCGAGCAAAGAGTGCAACGAGAGTTGGATTGGATTGAAGGCGTACAAATTGATACCATTCAGTGGCTTCAATCATTGGATGTTGGTTGCTTTTATGTAAAATCGAAACTGAATCCTTTTCGGAATGGGGGTGTGTGTTTTTTTGTTGTCTTTATGTTCGGGGTTGCCAACTACACTAGGTAATTGACAATCACCCACAGTGGAATCGTGTTACGTGACGGGAAAAGATGGAGGGATTTTGGGCCGGGGGAGGATGGAGGAGCGTGTAGATCTAACTTAATTAAACCCTATCGAATCGGTTTTCGATAAGCTGAGGCGAGAGATTGGAGCCGACACAGCTCGATAAACAATTGGTGGAGGGTTGTCAGGGAGGGTGAGTTGGATAAAGGTGTTTAATGCGGAACCCGTGACACAGTAAGGTCGATGGTGGTGTCGTCCCGTGTACCACCTCCCTGGGATGTGCACGTGTGCGTGTGTGAATTATTATTGATTGATAGGTTATGTTTATCAAATAAGTGTGAGAGTAGCCGCGTGAAAGTGAGTTGTTTACTTCCAGATAAAATGGCTGCCTAGGCGATAGAAGATAGTGCGCAGTGGTGGGGAGCGTAGAAAAATAGTTAACAATAATTGGTTGGGTTTGTTTACGCAATAGCTGGTGTTACATATTGCTAGACTGAGACTAGTGTGTTGGGTGAATCTGATTTAGATTTAGGGGTCGGAACGGATATTTCAGTTCAGTTCAGAATGCACAAAAATTAATGTTCATGATTTAAACGACTCCTCCCACAAGATTTACAGGAATGAATCTTTACAAGAAGAATCCAAGAAAGGGTTTTGCACAAATTCGAACCGAGGATGAATTAACCCAGAAAGCAGGGAACTTAAAGACGGTCATCGTTCTGAGATCTTTTTCGGCACTGTACCAAATGCACCAGTTAGTTCACCGATCATTACACCGTCAGCCAACCCGAGTGGGAGTGCAGTGTTGCATGCTGTTGACGATGCTTCGTCTATTTATACAAGCGCACTATGCAGAGCGAGAGACGGAATGCAAAGCTCATACAATGTTTCGGTAGTGAGACATTTTAATGCTAAGCACAGTTATGTATCGGCTCACAAAATAGCATTCAGCTTATAAACAGTTGTGTTTTTCATTTAGGAAATCAGAATACAATTCTAAGGACAATTTAATTGTCCGTATAACTGTTTAAAAAAATCATTTATTGATGAACTTTTTTCGGTTTTCCAAACGCGACTAGAAGGCTAGTGTAACGCGGTGGAAAACCCTGTAAACGTGAAAAAAGTACACGACCTTGTTTATTTACTGCATGCCAAGCATCGATGTTACTCTGGCTCTTTTTATAGTTATTATTTTAATAATGTATTGTTAAGGCGGGCAAGTTATTTTTTAGCGAAACTATACCGTTTTTATGTTGCAAAAAAAAAAAAAAAGAGGAGAGACTTGAACATGACGCAGCAATTGCAATAAAGGGAGTTGATGAAAAACAAAGGAAGGGAGGGTGGTATTGGGAATCTCACTTCCAAAGCAATGACCGATAGAGAGATAAAAACATAGGGGTGTTGCGTGCGCGCTTGTATGTGTGGAGAGCCGGGAGTTGCTCGCATTCCTATAAAAATAACAACATATGCGATGGCGCACCATCGAATGGGACGGGGTGTACATGGGAGGGGCTCGGGATTACACGTAGTTAGTGTGGTGCCAGTGTTGCCAGGCAGTGTGTCAGTATTGATGCCTTGGTTCAGCACCCGATGAGTGTATGATTTACGATTGTAGCGCAACGCGCTTGTTACTCGAATAAATACATAAATAACCCGAAAGCCGGGAAAATGGGAACTGCGAGTGAAAATCCAACCCGCGCCAGTACGCTGGGTGAGGAAATATATTCTTCGGTGGAAATAAATCACACTACCCACGTACACCGAGCATACACATACATACACCCGTAAGCTCAGCATTGGGCCGCGAGAAAGAGATAATGATGAAATGAGCGAAACAAATCCAAATCGTAAAATGATAGCAACAATTCTTTGTGAGAAACAGTTCATAACACACATATTTGTGCTTCGATCCATGTTGTACAGCAACCGTAATGGAACACATTGCCATTGAGCGCATTTGTGGTCGCCTAATCCGGTTCGTACCGATGATTTTCAGTTATCTTTCGACAAACCAACCAAGAAATAATAATTTTCCCGAGAGAAGAAAAAAATACCATCAAGGTTTCTTTCGGAATTTGGTATTTTTCGCCCTTTGGGTGAATCCTTTGCTGCGTGGGTTACATTTGATGGTTACACCCGTAATGATGGGCGAAGCGTGTCGGGATCCTAAATATAAAGTGGGCTTCATTTTGTACTATTTTGTTGCCGGTACTGCGCCATTTCATTATCAAAACCCTTTTTTGAAGGGGTTGCTCGGCTTTTCTGGGAGAAAATATTGTCGGTTGGGTGTTTTGTATTATCGGGAATTCATTATCAGCCGTGGAAGGCAATCATCAATGTTATCCAGCACTCAAAGATGACCTTTCTCGGGTGGCGCGAACCATCCAAATAATGATGATAAGGATCTTGTTGACTATGATTATTTATGCGGGAAAAAAGAATAAGGCCGGATTTTAGCGCTGCTTGCCGGTGTTTCAATGTTTTGTGGATGAAAGCAACGGTTGGAATTGGGATTTGCGTTAAAGTGGAGTTTCTTTTGATTAAGAATTGGGATTTTCACGCATGGAAGCGTTTTGGTACGTGGAAAAAGGGTTTCAAAAACACAAGTCCTGAATAAAGGCTGCAAGGAAGAAATCCTTTCGGTGTGTACCAGCAGTAATACGAGCTTGAATGATTAGAATGAATTTATCATCCAGCAGCACGTTGGAGAAAGGTTCATTGCTAGCACAAGCACATAAATCACGTTCTCTTCGTTGTCCCGCGAAAAAGGATGCCAGAAAAGAAACAAGGCAACAGTTTTGTCATCTCTTTGTTACGTTCAGTGTGCTGGTGGACGACTGAGGGTCGTGGTAGCAACAAACATGTGGATAGATTTATGGGTGCTTTAGTGTGTGAAGTCTGATTTTTAGACCTAAACTATTCTTCGCTTCGATTGCTGACGTTAAACCGAATGAACTATGGTTATATTGTAAAGATTTATCATGATAGATACCTAGATACATAATATTGATGAAGATTCCATGGAACTACCATGATCAAGCTTTACAGATCTGGATAAATTCCATGCCTAACTTACTAGCTCTTGAAATCTCATAATGAGATGTAATTTGAAATTGCTAATAGTCTGAATCATGGACCAGATGAATTTCTGGAATATTTAATTATATGCTACTTGGAATTTGCTCTTGATTTATTGGCATATAGTATTATACCCATATACGCATTTAATATTGGAAATCCCACCCTCAATCACGACTAACATTTGTCGCTCAAGGTTCCTGGAATTATGCTTGGAAGCTTTTTGTGTTCTCTTGCATTACTTTGTAACATTACGAATTGTTCTACGAATTGTATCCTTCGATGCAATACTACCAGTAGGATGCGTTACGGAATGCAAACGTCGATTGTATAACATCGTTGTGACGGTGTGTGTGTGTGTTCGTTTCCCCACAGTTGTCCTTGATGTTGTATGGTTACACGACGGACGGTGTGCTATGGACCCGTGATTGACATCGTACTCGGTACATCCAGTACGTGTTTCCATTTAAATTCCCAAAGGAGAAGTCGTAGATAGGTGGTTTGGGTTGTCGAAGGTCTCCTGACGCTGACATCCTGCGAAAAGGTAAAGTGCAAGGTTGCGTGTGCACTTGTTGCGCAATGCACACTACTGACAAGGGTTGTATGTGTGTGAGGCCTCGAAGCAGGAAGCTGTAGCCTGTCCGGAAGTGACAGGAAATTAGAGTCTGTTACTAACGCTGGCATATTCGTCGACAGGGTCAGGCAGGGCCTGTGTATGAGCCTAGCGTTTGTGTGAGGCCTTACGGGTAATATTCCATAGTAAAAGTTATTGGTAAGAATGAACGGAGGACCAGGTTGCAACGGAGGTAATATAAATGTAATTTGCCTCCCGGTAAGAAGTCTATTTCTGTGCGCCACAGTGCGGGCTCTCATCAACATTGGAAGATGTCCTGTGAGCGCCATACCAGCGAAGATGTGAGAGACAGGCCTTGGGAAAGGACAATCCAAAGGGAACAAGGGAAATAAATGAAGCACATAAAGATGAGAACGAAGCGAATCTCGGCAAAACAATATTTTGTTCAATTTCCTATGAATAATTCAATATTGTGCGCCAGTTGGTTCGCCGGACAGAGTTTTCCCCGGCTGGTGCCAATAAACCTCGGCGATCTTTCTTTGCTCTTGTTTGTTGGTTTGGTCTTTGCTTTGCTGGTGTGATGTCCAATTTTCTATTTTGACAATCTGTGATTTCAATTTTTGTGTGAATGTATGCTTTATTTTTCCGTTTCCGTTTCGCTCGTAATGTACTTTATTTCTCATTAATCTTTCTTTCGCTATTTCAACTTTCTGACACTAGTCCCATTCGCATATACCAGTGTGTATAAATAATTAATTTTCTTTTCTGTCTCTTTCCTTTGCAGGTAAGGTGTGAAGATGGAAGTTTGCAATGCATTAGCAAGTGCCTAGCAGGTTGGAACCCATGAATTACTGCTGATTCGAGGAGGTTTATCTTGAAAGCTTCTGTAATAGTAAGAAGCGCATATATAGCTAGTTAAAGTGAGCGTGTCGACTATCGTCATCATATTAATTCATCATAGTTTATATCAGTGCCTTCAACACTGACTCGGAGATATAGAAGTATATATAAGTTGGAAACGAGAAAAGGAGCAAATTATTACAGTTATTCTAATTCTACCAATCGAATTATGAATGGGATATTGCTCACCTGTAGATTACCCAGAAACTCCGTGGGACGTACCACAGTTTCCTTGTCCAACCATGAAGATATTACATTCAATAGTAGTGTTCTCGGTTGATGACTCACCCACCAGATGGACGAAAAAAACAAAAATGGTGATCCTTCATTTGTCACTGTCAAACGGCGTGTAGCTGAACTGTTCATTCGTTTAGGTTATGTACGTTCTGCTGAGCTCATCAAGATTATGGTGATTTGATGATCCTATTTGTGTGTTTGGGTGTGTGCACTTTTTGGTGCGATTTCGCGAACCGAAAAGATAGCGACGGAACTGTGACATTGCAGCATTTCTATGACTGCGAGTCAATTTGGTCGTGTGTCTTTCGTTTTTTTTAATGCTTCGTTTCGATTTATTTTCGGTGAGTCGCCATCGTTTCTCATATGTTTACATGTCTCTGCAAGCTGCTCGTACGTAGACGTAGACTTCGAGCTGTGGCGGAATGACTTGGCGGATATTTGCATTTTGTTAGGTTAGGCGATGTGAATAATCGAGACTTTCGTATGATGGTGTTCAGTAATATTACATGCTAGTCGCTTAGGTTTAATGGTTTGAAGCATAAAGCAGTGACAGATGTTGGGATCTTGTTTGGATCTCGATCACTTAAAGTGGCTGTGCGGGTACGCTAGCAGTTGAGCATGTCAAATAGCCGTGTGCTAGTTGGAACTCTCTACGATCTGCTATCTAGAACCTGCGCCATATTCATACCACCATATTGGATGAGGTAGACATAAAGGGAGAGAAAATCTCAGAACAAGTTTCTGTTGCCATGAGATAGCAAACCCCTCGTACTGTCCTTTGGGCGCGTTGGCTACGCGTTGCCATCGCGCAGATTTCAATAATAAACACAAAATCAGGTTTGCCTACGCAATATTACTGCTTTCATTAGCGCTGTTGCTTGCCTGCATCGTTCATCCCGGTAACACACACGTTTCACCTCTGCCGATGCCGTTGGGCTGCTGATGAGCTTCGATTATAAATCCTCCGAACCCGAGGTGCGCACCAGCGGGCTTTCAGTGGTCCGTTATTTATTTGATTCTGCATTCTGACTTTATAGTTCACATTTGGCTGGGATGTCGGGAGCGGAGCTAAAAATTATCATGATCGGCTTTTGAATCAGGTGCAATTAGCGAGTGAGATTGCAGTGACTTTGCCTAGCGATAGGCTATTTGTCACGTTTGACACTAACCGACAGCAACGGTCAAACCCGTACTTTGGGCCGAAGCGCCGAAGGGCAACGTCAACGGGTTAGCTTCACTGAGGTGGCTACGAGCGAGGAGGTACGGCATTACCAGTTTGGTAGGCTGGATTGAATTTGTGTTTTTGTTTCAATGGCGCTTATTGGCTCATTAGCTGTCAACAAGAAGTGTGTCCTCTGTAGAACCGCGGCTATAATGTGCGACGTCAGTTTGTAAAGGTTATGTTCGTGTCTCTGAGTACAAGCAACTACACAAATGCCGGTTATCTGTCGGGGTGGTGGATTTTATTGGAGAAATACATAAAACTTAAACTTAAAAGCTAGATTCGCGTTAACGACTTTGAGTGAAATATGTGTTGCTCTTTGGTTACTGTCAGAACACTTGTTAACTGGTGGTGGTTTGTGACACATCCATCTGAAATATATTCCAATAGTGAACATGAAGAATGATGGATGAAGTCTTTTTTGATTGCAACTAAGATATTCTACAATTGATGTCTGATGTTTAAACAATTCCATATTTAGAAACCTTGAGTCACTCAATTTAGTAACACCCAATGCACACATTCTAATGTCACTTAAAGGGAAAAGAAAGCAAAGAATAATTGTACATAGTGATGCCATCTTCAAGGTATCTGGGCGTCTGGTCTGGTTTTACACCGATGTAGGCGCGCATACTGGATTCTTGTAGTTGAGCTTGCGTTCAGGAAAGGTTGTGTACCACGATCGTTGTCAATTGTTGGTTGCTTATTACCGGTTAAAACCGTTGCTTCGGTGACTTGTTTGAGGAGACGTAGATTTAGTGCAGCACAAAACGGAGAAACGGATAATGCGTGTCAAATGATGCCCTTTCTTTCTGGTGCCTTAGATGAGAAGGTGTTTGTAAAATAATTTCAATACCAGACCGTTGGTTAGACATGACACTACAATATATTTCACACCAAGGCGCACCTACACCCACAACTGCATCGCCCCACGCTTTTCTGGAAAGCGTACAGCACAACGTTCTTCGGGAAAAGGAGAAAGCCGTTTTTCCCAACGCTTTTGCTTGCGGTTCTTGTGTGTATTTAGATACGTTGTTGTATTGGGTGAAAAGAAATTAAAGTGTGTTTGTCCGACTGGTGTAACAAATATATTACAGCGATAAGTAAATCGAACTGGTTGTTTTTTTTTTTGCTGTTGTTGTGCTGGAAAGCAGCACCGTAGCAGCTGTACTGATGTGTGTGTTTTTTGCTCTCATAAATTGAACCCACTTCGGGATAGAAACGAACGTGCGCGCAACACGTGAGTCGAGTAGGTGTGCAGATCCATTCCTTTTCGATTAATTGTAACTCATGCTCGTGAAACGTTAGGTGCCGCTGCTGCGAGTGAAAAGTGGCTGCATATCTCGGGGAGATACAGCAAGCGGATACCTTACATAGACAGCTATGGTTGAATTATCTGAAAACCCATCGGCTTCAGTTCCACCGCCTACAGTAAAGCGAAAGGTGCTAATAAATGTTCGCCGCATTTGGAAATAGTTTAATTCCATCGCTCCACTCCCATCCTCCTTCTCGATGGAGCATAAAGGAGGGCCCCGTTGCCACAGCATAAAAGCAACAACGGCACCGAAATTGGACGTGTGCGTATGGATGGCGAAGCATGAGCAAAATGAAAATGTATCAGATTTCAAATTTTCCATAATTCACACAAGCATCAAAACAACATCATCACACCCCATTTTCCCGGTATGTTCGCATGGAGCTCCCCGGATGTGCAGAAATGTATAAAGCAATGCCGCTATTCGATGCTCATGGTTAACACGTTTTGAGTGTATTTCCGTTGGGCTTTGTATTGGATGCTCCCAATAGTGTATATTTTCTTCGGATGATGATTATTCAACCAGTTTTATTGGAAATTATAATCAAAGATATATGTTCACAACATTCATGTGAATAATATAATATATTCCATTTAACAAAACGTGATTATAACACAGCTAGGAACGCTAGTCCGCAATCGATCGTATTTGACATTGATAGATGACGTTTTGACGCAAAAGTCTCAACAAATGTCAATACTTTTTCCCATCAGTCCCATAACCTTCGTTGCAGTAATGCTAACTGGAGGCGCCTTCTCGACGTACGAGGCCACCGCTGCTACTGCATCCTATTGGAAGGGTGGTCGTGGCTGCTTGTAAAACGAGATTTAATTTGAAGGAAAACCAGTCCGCACGGTGTAAAACAGGTGGTGGGATGGTTCGGTCGCCGCGAACGAAGGAGAGGTGGTCCATATCACGCGGATTAATTATCGGTAAACTTTGAAGTAAATAACGAATCCAAATGTCGTCGCCGTCTGAGCCAATCGTTTCATTTAGACGAGGGCGAATAAAGGCACTACATCAGACTATTTGTAGTTTGCTATAATGTATCTTTATTTGCTTGGAGTAACTGCTCACGAAGTAACTGCTGTTGATTTTGTTGTTGCAACCTTTACTGGTTTCACGCACTTTTTTGTGGAAATAATTTAATAACTCCCAATACCCAATGCACCATTGTTTCTTACACCTATTCTGCTTCGTTCCTTTTTGTGTGCGTATATGTGTGTAAAACTTCTACTTAATACGCAGGAAATAGCAAAGGTGTTTTTCTCGTCAAGAAATGAAGCTTTTCCGGTTGTGTTCTTGTTGTTTTTTCGCTGGGTTTTATTATTTTTAGCTCAGTTCATTATATTGGCACCAGCAGCAAACAACACGGACGGGGGCTATGTGAATTTTGTTCAAGCGTTTCGAGTTTCGAACGAACAGTCTGGATGGGGTTCTCTCTGTTGTGTGTTTTTTGCGTTAAAGCAAATAGCAAAGGTGTGCTCGCGGGGTAAAGTGTCATTATATAGCCATTTCTAAGTGGAAGGTTCTCCCTTCCGGGCGGATGATTCCCCAAGAATGATGTGTGTGCACTGTAGAGAGCGCTTTCGGAAGCCTTATGGTTAGAAGGAATTCACGAAGAATGGCTCAAGAGTCGGGCATGTGGTTGGTTGAAGCTATGTTTGGTGGCGCCTCTAGCAGATGCGAGTGTAGGCATTCCGGAGTTGAGGTAGACATTGCGTGGAAGGCGAAGCGAGAGATCGCGAGTAGTCTTACAAAATCGGTTCGTTACACGCAACGCCCGAATTGGCAAATTTTCACCCACGACGTTGTATTTATACCGTCGGACGTCATCGTCCGTGAGGAGTAATGTAAACTTGGGATAAAATATTACCTTCGGAACGACGGTCAAGTGGAGGAAGAATGGAAGAGCGAACAGGAAAGTGATTCCAAAATATGTCAGACAGAGCTATGGGGGTTTCTGCTATCGAGGCGTATGTTTTCCAGTTGAGTATCTACTCTCAAAACCATAAGCGTGTTAGTCCTTTGCGGATATCTTTAGAAGCTTTTCCTTTCAATTGCCAACGTTTTTTTTCTTCATTCAACTTCCGTTGGCCTCATCAATCTGTTCCCTTTTTCTTGTCGTGAGAAATCGAATAACGATGATCCCAACGCAGAGTGGGCGTTGGGAGGGAACCTTTTTTTTTTTGGAGGAAAACTGACATTTCCACGAAAAAGTTTGCAAAACGGTTGTTGTTGTGCGTCAGTTTGTCGGAACCATTTTGCGTCAAGTCTTAATCATGTTTGAGAGGCGCCGCGTAAATCGCTCCTGCTCAGAGTTGCCTCAGGTGGTGCTGTGGGTGGTAGACACTATACAAACAATAGCAGAAGGATGAGGAGGAGTTGGGAAGGGGGCAGATGGGAAATGTGCTATTGCGCCATACTGACTGTCTCGAACAGCCAGCAGCAGTTGCTAGCCATCCGTCGTCGGTGGAACAAATGTTTGCCTGTGCGCCCTTGTAATGTGGATGTGTTTCCTTGCGGATGACCTTGGCGTATGAGGAGGAACTCCAAGAGTTCGTTCGGGTTGTGCCGGAATAGGGTGCGTGCATGTCAATTGAAGGCTGGAATGGAGAAGTTCGGGAAAAATGCCGACTCCACACGCCACACTCTTCGCCGCCTGCAAAGCTCACTTATCGTTTATCAATATTTCTATAATCGATAAAGAAGTAGCTTTTCTTTCGGGATGGCGAATCGTTGCTTGATGGGCTCTACTCGCAACAATGCGCTATTTTTGCGCACATACGACCGACATTGTTTGCTTTTGTTAGGTTTGATCTTTACCATCGTAGGAGAATGCTTTCCCTGGAAGGAAGATGGTTTTTTTTATGCTGGTACGAGGTTTACAAAGCATTATGCTTGCCAGAGATAAGCACACGTGTAGTTTTTTTTTTGCTAATGGTGCGTTCTTTGTGCCGTTATGGTTGGATGAGACATGATGCAAAAATAGCTCACATGTGGTAGTAGTGAGGTTGTCATGATAAGACGTTAATTGAGATGGATCTTCGTGCTTTGATAATGCAAAAATATCTATTTATAAGTTACGTGATCCAGCATTGTTGCTGATATGTTTCACAATAGTGTTATGGAGATGATGCGGAAAATCTCTTGAGTATGTCTGGAGGCTCAGTGGAGGAGCTTATTGTCGTCGTCTAATTCTATAGAGGATTAATGGTAGTTAGGACTTTTCATTGAAGTAACAATTCTACAATATTGTAGCATTGTCAGGAAATGTAGTTCACAAGGCTTGTGGCTCATTTTTTTAGCTTTTTAGGAAAAAAACCCAATTGACCCCCCCCAAAAAATAATCAGATTGATTGAAAAAAAAACTCCACTCCAATGATTGAGTGTCTCGCCATACGCTATTTCCAAAAAAAAAAGCTAACGCTAGCTCAGTATAATGTCCAAAATTGCTGATGGTGGGTTTTTATTGCGATTACTCCACTTTGTCGTTTGCGCAACTAGCTCACTGTGACGGAAGGCTTTCGGATTCGATCCTGTTCTCGATGTTGCTGTTTTTTAAGCCTTCAATCCTGAGGGGAGAAGCTTCGTTGTGCTGATACGTCGAATATGAAACAACTTTTTTTTCTGTCGTTGTTGCGCAGCTGTAGTGATTCGATTTATTATCACCTTCGTGTTTTTTTTGCGATTGCTGTTGGTGGTGTCACATCCCTCCATTTTCTGTGTAACGGTTATGATTATTTGACTGTTTGCTTTTACCATCCCAACCCCACAACCCACCCCCCTCGGGCATGAACATGTACGCAACTTTGTGGCGCACATGTGTATACGCAAGGTGGCATTTGTGTATGTGGTTTATGATGCGATGCGATATAGTTTTGTTCGCATGGCCGAACGTCGAAATTGCGCCGCAATTGCCAGAGGTCATTAGAAAACTGAAGCCGCGAGTTGGAGGAGACGAGAGACTCGTTGGTGGTGAAGACGATGTTGGTATGCGAAAGCGAATCCAAGTGGCGTCTGGGGGACTCTGCGCGTCGACATCATTGACAGTCGGAGCATCTACCCGAAAGGCTGTGAAAGGCGATAAGATTCATGCTTCATAAGCACATACTTTTTTTTCCATAAGCAAATGACAACCGGCTTTGACACGGTCGGTGATTTCGAAAGCGACATATGCTAGTGAGTGCAAGCTGTTGGGAGATTTGCTCATCTTTCTGATGTTGAATGAAATTTTGAAATAAAAAAAAAGGTTATGTAGCACGAATTGATCAACTCAAGAGAGTTATGGATAGACTTACAAAGAACAACCACAAAAAAAAAAACATATCGGTATAAGGCATTACGAAAAATGTATTGGGCGTGTATTGTAAGTGCGTCGCCGTTTTCTTGATTTGTTGGTTATCCTCTTGCACTCACGAGAAGCTTCCTTCCAATTTGTGTAGGTTGGCCTTTCTGCAGTGGCCTACTTTCGGTGATCGGTTGCAAAAAAAAAAAGTTCCTCTGCTTGGGGAGCTCTTTTTGCAGAGCGAGATATGCGTGCTCTGGAGAAAGGTCGTCCCACGAAAGGAGATATCTCGGGAGTGAATATCATTGGTCACCACTTCCAAAAGGACAGGAAGAGGACGGCCCTTTTTTGTTGGCTATTGTACGGGAAGGAGAACCGGTTCAGCTTTCCGGTCAGAATGATTAGTATGGGTGATTTTTTTCCCCTCGTTACTGCTGTATAGACTTCTACATTAAGGTGTTACACACCGCATGGATCGGATGGTGAAACGCAATAAAAAATCTCTTTCCTTCGGACATCGGACATTTTCTTTTAATTATCACACACATTTTCCCCTCACCGAAGTTGTCGTCTTACTGCATTTACCAGTGAGAACCGGATGTGTGTGGTGGCGAGCAGATTTTGTGCAGGTGACAATTTTATACTGCTGCCAATAATGCTGCGTGCAAGTTTTAAGCAAAAGCTATCATTTCGCTACCGTAAATGGTCCTATATTATTCACCGTATCGAACGAATTCGCTCGATTTTTGTTTCTCTTTCGCGACATGAGGGTTTGATTGACACAGCGGCGTCATTCACGTTGCCGGCACCGTGGACATGGAGCTGGATTTTCAGTCTGGTACGCTCTGTTATAGAGCAAGCAACAAAAAAACAAAATGGAAGCCAGATGAGCAAAGAGACAGTGTTATTATTATTTCTTGCAACGAAAAGAAAATAAGCTACGTAGCTTTCCGGTTCGCCATCTCTTTACTCCTGTCACTGTATCGATAGAAAGCGCGCGAGTTCAATCTTGAGGTAGGAAGCAGTAATAGACAGTACAATTTGTTACCGCATTCCGCCTCCATTAAAATCGCAAAGTGTTCGATCGTGAGGCGTACATCGGCACTTTCTCAACAGATCGCTGCAGTTACGTGAAGCAAATGTGAAAATATTTAGTTTGTTGAATTGTGTGAGCAAATTTTATTGTTTAAAATATTATTCGTACTGTTTCATACGGTTTAATCTCTCGTCTGAGCGTTTTATGTACTCTGGAATTGATAACGTTTTTTTTTGTGTACTTCTATAAAACATACTTCAAAAGGGTTGCCGGAAGTAGTTTTTGGTGCGGAGTTTCAAAATAATGTCTGGAACGGAAAGGTTTTGTTTTCTCCGCAAAATGGCGGTAGACGAATTGATTGATCTGATGGGAAAATATTATCATCAACACCAATGTTTGAAGCACTGGATGATGGATCTTATTTCCCAGGCTATGGACTGAGTCTGTCTAGGGATTTTTTTCGTTCGTCTTTCTTTCAATCTTTTAAGCCAAAGATGTTCTGGGGAATTTAGTAATTTTTGGCTGTTGACGTCTGGAACGGTACGGATTTCTGATGGATTATGGACTCTGAAGTAATATGGATTTGGTCTTTCAAAGCAACAAACAAAAATTCCCAATTGCGCCGTTTATGTTTACATGGAACCAATCCAAAATTCAGACTGCTTCCATCGGAATTCTTGTGCTGGTGGTGGAAACCGATCGACGCAAGATTAATCAACAATCCGTTTTGAGAGCAACGAATGCATCCGATAGCTTCAAAACGCTTTACTTCCTTCACAAGAAATGTCTTTCTGCGGCATTAAAAGACAAACATCAACATGTCAAGCCGGCCAGGGCGAGTGAATTTTCTCTATGCCCACACCGTTGTTTGACTCTTGGCGCGTCACAAGCGCCTTCCTTTCGGTCGTCAACAACAGACAAGATAGTAGAGGAGAGCGCTCGCGCACGTTTGGATGTGTGTGAGGGACCGATTTGCGTCACCAGCGGTTCGATTTTATAAATAAACTATTTTTTCCGTTCGAACTTTGTTTCCATTTGCTTGACTCGCGGGTTCGGTTTCCCTGGCAAAACCGCGATGTTTTTACCCTAGCACCGGCTATGTCTCTTGGATTCGCTCCGGTAGACAAGGCCTAAGCATGGTGCTGGATGCGTTTTCTGTGGGTGGAAGAATATGTTTGTCGGTTGATTTCTTTCTCTAACACGCTTTTGCATATTGGTTCCGCGGTTAGAGTTAAGGGTGGTAAAGGGGTGAATTTAATTTACGGGCGGCAAAAAAAATGTTCTCAACCCATTTGATCGTTCACTGCGGAGGGATGAAATATTGCTGTTATAAAAATGATAGAAGGTAAAAGTAAAACATAATTTGAGGTGGGAAAACATTTCTCTTTGCCTGGTGAGGATAATTCGGTTGTTGTTTGCCTTGAACAGCCTAGTGACTGTATCAAGGCGAATTTAAGTCCGCCGTAGTAACTAATCCTCATATGATCCACCACATCAGCTTATCTTGATTATTTCTTATCGATGTTGTATAGGAATGAATCAAATTGCTCTCCTTGACTTTTGTATTATCTGTTTTTTTTTAAGTTTTAATATTATGTATCAGCCTCTAACAAGCTGATCCCGTAGTTTTATTAGTCGTTTATGTCATTTTTTTCTAAACTCATCATGTTAAAGTAAGCCAATGTAAAAAATATTAGGTTCTTTACGTGAAATTTAAACAAAAAAGAATTGCATGACAGCATGGTTTAAAAAAAATTGTTCCAAGTCAAACTGGTTTTAATGACATTTCTTATCTGGGCAGATCGTGGAACGAATAACTAAAATGATAGTAAAACGGTGTAGCTCTAGTTTTTACGCGTTCAGTTTATACTTGTCTCGGAATCAGCAGTAAGAATGTAACGTGGGGGAATAAATAAAAACAAATTCAAACTCCACTGCAAGGCCTGGCTAGAACTATCATGATCCCGAATGTGTTATAAATTCTAATGAGGTGATGTAATTTTGCGTTCTGTTCTATATGTGTGTTTTTTTCTGTTACCCTTGCAGCAGAGGGCGTTTGTGGTTGCGGCGAGTGTGCAACCAGCGGCGGCGGCACAGTACCGAGCGGCAGCGGGGGAGGCGGCGGCGGCGGCGGCGGTACGGTTGCAACTTCCGGGGCTATGGGTGCCCCGTCCAACGGCTCCAAGACGGCACATTCAAAGGTTGCAACCGGAGGAGGTCATGCCAACACGCAGACCTCCAGCAAGCGTTCCAGCAGCGGAGCCGACGGTGACTACCAACTGGTGCAGCATGAGGTGCTCTACTCCCTGTCCGCCCAATATGAGGTAAGTGAAAGAGATCACATACAAAACTACGCTTGGGTATATTTTTTTAATTCTTTTATAAT
This sequence comes from Anopheles culicifacies, assembly GCA_000473375.1. NCBI lineage: Eukaryota > Metazoa > Arthropoda > Insecta > Diptera > Culicidae > Anopheles > Anopheles culicifacies. The sequence continues at coordinate 7,531 of KI423026.1, read as the reverse complement.
TTTTACTATAAATTTGAGAGAGGTGTATAACAGTTATTTTTAATTGTATGAGGTAATAATAGTGAGGGATGTGTGACGGTTTGCTATAGCGCATTACAAGCCTTCCAAATTAAACGAAATTTCGTTGTAGAACAAGTACCATTACAAGCGAAATTTAGTTCAACAAACCTGGCTAGGAAGAAAGTTTGGTGTATAACAGTTTTATAACAGTTAGGAAGTTTAATTAATGTTCTCCTCTGTTGTAAGTATTGTTACATGAGCTGGTAATTAGCTGTGTCGTACAAGCAAGCAGTTTCCTCATCGTTTAAGTACATTTGCCGTAACTGTACTTCCATCTTGCTGACGCGGGTAGTTGAAGGGTGTGTGATTATTTTTTCGCGTTCTGTCAAGAACCTGCTAACGTTTGCCTAACTTTAGCTTTAATTGTTTTTGTAGTTGGGTGTTACGTTTTAGTAGGTTAATGTATGTTTGTGCAAAATATTACTCTTCTTTAGCACCAAGCTGAACTGCCAAATCAACCAAGGTTTTTAGTTGTTTACCATGACTTTCTCTTGGGGCTCTCAGTGTTGGATCACTTTACCGACACGTACACGCTCGAGGTGTATGCTTTCTCTGTGAAATAGAAAATAATTTGGAAGGCTTGATCTTTTAAGAACTGTTTCTGAGTAGGATCGGCGAATGTTGTGGTAGTATTTGAGGTAATTATTTTCGCAAAGCTTTCTTTGGTTGACGAGCAACGTCTCGTTTTGGGGTCGTAAATCAGTGCGGCACGAACTCTGCCGGTGGTTCGACCATTAAACGTTCGTCCATACGATGTTAGAAGTCAGCAGTGCGCGTGTATTACAGGGGTCGTAGTTTTTCGGCGGCTTAGAAATCGACCGCTCGAGACGACTTGGTGCGAATGGTGTTGTCCTCGTCCGCCTGGAGGACACTTGGCATTTATGGATGCCTTTTACGGAATGCTTTCGGTGGCGGGTGAGCACGAGCACGCGCGCGTGTAGGACGAATTAACGCCGGGGCGTGTTTGACTGACGGTCAGCGACGGTAAAATACAAACAGCACGCGGCCCGGATAGCCTAGGGCTTGTGTGTCCTCCGAGCCCCCCACCACGCACACATCGCGTGTGTGTACTGCTTTCGTCGTGCTGTTATTTTACTGCCCACAGACTTTTGGCACCGCAGGAAAGCAGCAACGAAGCATTTTTTGGTGTAGGTAAAATTCTTTTTGTTTTTTTTTTTTTTCGGCGGAAGGGATATATGTTTTGTTTCAAATAGTGTTTTATCTTGGACTTTTGGCAGGAAAAAAGATGGCATAGAATTCACCAACATAACCTGCACGCATTTTCATGACTGCAATGGTCTAGGCAAATATCAACTTTCAGACGTTAAGACTTTGCACTGAAGTCATTTTGTGGCTATGGCTATTAAAGACTTGGGGCCGGTTGAAAGGTCGATTTTTGTTGCGGCTTTCTAAAATTAGACAACGGACGAGCGGTGTTCAGTATGCGCTATGCGTCTTCCCAACGTGCGTTGGGGGTCATCATCACTCTCCCATTCCATTTGTAAAGAGGCGTGGAAGTCATTACTATCAACGACTGAATTGCTCCCAAGATTTTTTTTATTTATGCTTCACGGCCAAGCATTAGATATTACTAACATATGCAAGCACGGGAACAGCGTGGAGTTTGGTTAGAATAAATACCCGTCAGCAAGTCGTGCTGGCGATTGTTTAATTAATCTGGAAATGGTTTGTGGTTGAGCAGGCAATATGCAGACACACTGGTCCGCCAGCTCTGGATTGCACTAACCGTTCAGCCGGTTTAGAAGTAGTCTCTTCGATAAGGGCTGCAACCAAACCCGCTATCCAGAGAGTAGAGGCGCCCTCTAGAAAAGATAACGGAAACCATAGTTGCAGTGGAGTAGAAGGCCCAACTAGAAAAGAAGAACGCCAACAAACCTGCTTCGTGCAACAAACAGACACAATAACTGTCTTTTGTGGACGTCTTCTGGATTGTGTTCTTTTTGTGTTGTACCAATTCATGCGTGTGTGTGTGTGTGTGCGCAACAAAAATACCTCGTCTAGCAAAGCTCTTGAGAAAAGGGGTAGAATTTGCTGTCAGTAGGGAGCTCAGTAGTACAAAAAAAAAAAAAAAAATGCTGCAATATCAATAGTATGTAGCAAACAAACATAATAATAATAAAAAAACCGCTGGCTGACGCAAATTGCAACGTTCATTGCCCTTGCTTGCCGGCCTAGAGTAGCAAGTTACGCTGTTCGGTCCGTATCGAGCTCTTATTGCTGAGAGTGTAACACCAAAGGGCAACCCTTGACGATGGTGCGGGCTGAAGAGTATTGTATCTGCGCTGGGTGTCCCAACACGCAGGGAAAGGTTCTCCGGATGCAGTCGTTGCTGGCGTTGTCATCATTTCTTCGTGGTTAGAGTCGAAGGGCAAAGCGATGTTCTCGGATGCTTCTTGCCCGTATGTGTGTGAAGGCTCGCATCTAAGGTCGGAAGTTCTCAGTCGCAGTGTTTGCTTTTTATGATGCCAAGTGTATTAGGAGTCGGGGATGGCTTTTATGTTGCACCGTCCGGCCTTGGGACTACTGGACGTACGGAATGTTAGAGGCCACCACGATTTCCTTCTTTAGCACCGACATAATAACGCAGACTCAGATTGGGGAACATGTTCGAAGATTGTTTCACATTTCCCACCAGACACACATTGCCATCATGCCCACCGTGCTACGCATTACGCTCATAAACGAATCTGAACTTCCGAGACACGGTAAATGCGCATTCATAAAGAATCTAAAACATTATGGGAACTCCTCGTCCACTCTCCGTAACGGTTTGGAGTTTAATAAAACAGAACAGTTCCATCCTAAGGCTCCTTTATTTTCCGTGGTTTTTTGTTTTGTTTTTGTTTGACGATGACGCCAAAAACGACACAAAGCTACTCAGCTTTTGCCACTAGAGATTGAAATGATTTGTCGCAGTGTCGGACCAATTTGCCCAGCCGGTTGGGTAATTTCTGACTCGAAGGTGCCCAACCCGTGGACACCCTGTCGTGAGGGGCTTTCTAATCGAAAATGTCCTCCAGACGGTAAAAAGCACCTTGAGCGTTTGGCAATATAGATTGCAGAAGGTCCGATAATGGCAAACGGGTCCGACGAGCTTTGATGGGCTTCATCAACCCGGGTTAAGAGTTAAGTGTTGCACGGCGAAGGCACAGGAAAGAAATCGAACCTGCCAGACATAAAATGACGTTGCTGCAACGACGCAACGAACTGGCGGTTAGGAGAAAGAGGTCCGGACTACTAACAGTCCGCATAATCTGTGTGTTTTAGCGTTCGTCTCGATGACGAGAAAGAGTTTTGCGTCCCCGACGGATCCCCGGGTGGTTGTCTATAGGGAAATGCTTGACGCGAAACTGGATACGTTTTTTGTGTTCTTTGACTTTTTTTCCGGTCTGGCACGCGGTCGTGGTGTGGCGATAGTAGCGAGTCTAGAATGTCCGTTCTAAATTGTCATTTCCATTCCGTTGGACGAAATGAAACAGCAGACGGGGAGTGGATAGTGATACCTTTGGCACAAGAACTCCGGCTGATGGTTATCAAAGAGAAGGGGTGTTCGCTGTATCAGTCGATACCCTTCAATATGTTCGTGGAGATGGTCCGGACACACCGTAGTCAGCAGCAGTTGGTGCAAAATTACCATCAGACGACCCTGGAAGGTTGGTGCGCTACTCAAGCTATGCTTCTGTGGTCATCGTCTTGTCTAAGTATTGTCGTGTCTCGATAAGTAGCTTCTAGGAAAGCAGTAAGGAGCAGACATTGGAGATCTGGTTGCCTTGGAGCATCAACATTCCTAGATCTCTGTCCCTGCCCAGTTTGTAATGTCTCTCTTGCATTTCTTCAGTAATGGTCTAAATCCTCCACAATATCTTCATCTGCAAATACTTCTCATTTCGAGTGCCAGTGTTGAGATCTGTGTATGCCCTATCTTTGGTCGGCGATTTTCATTGAGTTATGACTTGTTGCGAAAAAAAAAAAAAGATAAAGCACGATCCCAGATTGATCAGAGATAACATTGGATATACTTTTTGTTTAACTTTCTTTTTGAGAAGAAACATGAAACCTGGAAGTGTTGTCGCTAACAGTTTTTGATAAAAAAAATCAAGTTAAACTGACAACCCATGTAATTGAACCTCGGTGCGATTAACCGGAATATGTTGCTCATCATGTTTCAGTACAGGTGCAGCAGTGTAGTGCACGTAATGGTAAAATAAAGCGACCTCCAACTATCTTAAAGTCGCGGCCGTACGTGATGTGGTATGGTCGTAAATATAAAACTGTCTGCTAAAATAAACTCCGTATGCTTGCACCACACGCCCAGCCAGTATCCCGACGGGGCTGAAACCTGAACGATTTTGGATGGTGGAATTTGTGATCGGCGGCGATTTCTCTTGTTTTGAAAATCGTGCATCGTCGAAATATGCAAAGTGGTTCATCTGCTTCCGCACGCAATTCTACTTGCGTCCCCATTCCCCGGCTCCTGGTGCGTTCGTGTGTATGCGTGCTGGTTGATGATGCGGGCATGGGTTTTACTGAGCATTCCTCCGCCCATTGTCTTATGCGTTGCTGCTACAGGAGCTCATTAAAAACATCCATCTTCGCGTCCCTGCCTTTCGGAGGACTGGGCACCTCTCTCGAGGTTGTGACGAAACACAAACAAATAGTAGTGCACGGCACAACACACCGGCATCACCAGCGCAAACAGCCAGCCGAACGATGGAGGCTATCGGAGTCGCGGTCGGTTGGATGATGTGCCATGAATATCGCCCAGCTGGCAGTCAAGTGTGGTACGCCACTCATTATCTGTGTACGGTGGCGGCGGACCAAAGCCAGGGCGACCTCTTGCGTTTTAACCGAGACGCAAGTAGTTGTTGTACGGCTGCGCGCATATGCTTGCCGATATTTGAAACTTTCTCCTATAATCTACGTAAGCCGTATAGAGACGGGGGAGGGACCTGGACCACATCATGATGTTGTTGTTATGTGCATCAGCTTCTCTGGTGTTGGCACGGCTAACAAATTGACAGCCTCAACTTTGACGCATTGACACACGTACACAATGGCGTGCGGAATAATCGTTGGGCACTCTTTTCTGCGTGATGTGTTGTTGGCTTACCTGTGTCGAGACCCGTTCCTGCATTGCCCAGACCCGACAGGACAGATAAGTGCACGGTGGTAGAGCTGTAGAAGAGAAGAGGTCAGCTGTTGTGATCGTTACGAACGCTCTCCGGTCCATGTGCTCTATACAATGCAAAATATCACCGAAATGCTATCTTATCGTTGGCGTTTGCTTAACCTAACCGATGTAGCCCGTGGTCGCAATCCACCCACTAAATCGTCTTATTGTTGGGCCCGTAAAATCGCATGTTGCTGACTTTTCTTTCTCATGGAGCTACCTTCGGACTTTCGAAGGCTTGCAAGTAAGTAGCAGGAGAGAAGCGGTGACGGTGAGGTGTTTGTACCGTGTGATAGATGGAGTGTGAACCTTTGCATTTCGTTTAGGGTGCCGGGTCGGTTCTGAGAGGCGGTTGATAAATTTGGCAATAATTTTATGCAAGCTGTGTGAGATTGCTACGCCAAAAGCAACGCCAAAGAGGCCAATCTTTCCGCGTGTAGCGAGGGTAGGGTAATAGGGAAGCAAAGTTGGGCAAAACAACTCTGGTAGGGAATATACGATGATGGAAGTCTAGCTAGTGACTGGTGTGCTGGTTTTATTCTGCGTATAAATTTGTGATTTTTTTCTGATCAGAGCTCTGGTAATTGAATCATGATATGTAATTGCAAAATAATTCGTCCCTGTTCCATAAATCAATTCATTATGCTTTTGAAGTATGTAAAGTTCCTCTTGAGGGGCCGCTCCAGCTCTATGAAGCCCTCCAGTTGAACTAACTGTTCTGTAAAATACAAGCCACGGAAACTAAAAGTGGCGGGTGAAGAAGACGTAGAAGCATTCTTCAACTTCAAGAAGATCCTGGTAGACAAACAGCTGCAACACTCGATCTTTTAGGAGTTAATCAGAACAACATAAATTAGATATGCGAGCTTTAGTTTATCATATCACGCTTCTTTCTTTGATGCTCGCGTTGAAGCAGTTTCAATGAGGCTGGAGTTTTTTTGTTTCAAGGGCTGGTGTGCCAAACTGTCCTAATCATGCTCTTTTTCTACGTCTGACATTTCGAAAGATTTGATTTCACCTCCACTAGCTGTCCGCACTGGGGGGAGGTTATGGCGAGTTCAAAAGCCCCATTAATTGCAATAGTCCCCGATTGTGGGCCCACCGTGGGGCTTGGTACATTGCGTCAACCAAACGACGAACACAAACAACAGTATGCTCCATTGTTGCGAACATGATGTGCGTGTGTGTGTGTGTGCATGAGGTACGGAGAATTGGTCAAACCAATCAAAATGGTACCCACCTACAACACACCCTTGCCAGCCAAACCTTGTGGGACTTATCTCGGTGTGTTTTGCAGGCTCTACTGTCGGTGGTGCTACCAATCGAACATCGAATTTCAATCGAGAAAAAGAGAGCTGTGTCTACACGTGCGCCTTGACGACCAACGGCCGGGTGGGATAGTTTGGTGGAGGAAAGTGTAATCGCTGCCGAATAATTGTCTGTACCTCTCGATCTAATGTTTGTGCTCGTACTCTGGCTGTGTGATGCCATTGCGGGAAATGGCGAAACGGCAGATCGGACAAATTTTCTGGTGCAATTGTCTGGTTTGTTGGCCGAAGCTGAATTGGCTCGTGTGTCGACACAGTTTTCGATATGACAGTTAGGTTTAGAATTGGGAAAATTGTTTGTATATCGGAGGTCACAATATTTACCTTATTAAGCTGAAAATTATTTCAGAAGAATCTGACTTCGGAAGCAACAATGGAAGCTGGACCAAAATGGCAGAAGTTAGTACTTTAGTATGATAGAGATAATGCTTTAAAGTGAAGAAAACCATGCGAAAAAGTACGTTCATTACAGGTAAAGCGACTTAACATACAACACCTCCTTCTGTTTCTGTTCTGGGTCTTAAAAGGCACTGCTGTAAGGCCATTATACGGCATGAATTATGAGACAATTCCTTCGCCTTCGTTTTTGCCCACGGGTAATTCGGTGTGTACAGCACAAACCCGCCAGAGTGTTATCTGATTTTTACGATTTTCCGCTAAAAGAGATTTACAAAACTGCTTGCGATATCAACTCCCAAAATGTGGGGCGATAGTTTTTTTTATGTTGTAGCTGAATGTGCTTACTAAATCGTTTAAATTTATTGTCTGAAACGCTGTTCGGGTGTTGCTTGTTCTGTGTACTTTCAAAAACTCATAATTAAGAGCAAGGTGCAAACCAGACAGGTTGTCCAATTTTGGCAGATAGGAGAAGGCAAACACAACAACGGCACATAACGATACACTACGCCACACAACACGGGTGTGTTTGGTAACGGGTAGAATTGGGGAATGC
>KI423025.1:23094-45423 GCA_000473375.1 Anopheles culicifacies | reverse complement strand
CTAGCAATCTGTCACTCCGATGGCATGACGTTAATAAGGGGAATATTATCTACAAATATGATATTAAAATATTCTATCTTAGAATCGTTATTAGTAGCTTTTATTACAATTAAACTCAGAATATAAGGAAATTGCGTGTTAGGGCGAAAAAAGCCCTTTTTATGCAACGCTTGTGAATCATTCCACATTCACTTTAATTTCACTCAAGTGCCAAACGCCTTTGGGAGAATGAATGATAATATTTGCATAGAATAGATGACCATGCATTCTTCCATGCATCGAAAGCGACACATTGATAACAAAGTCAAAGATGACTAAATTCCAGCACAATATGCTGCGTTTGTTTAGCTATTGGCAGCCTGGTGTCGATCGAATAACGAAGAGCGCCAAAGAGAAAGAGAGAGAGAAAGATGAAAAAGGAATATGCTTTACAAGAAAGGAAAACAAAATCCCTAATCCCCCACACTATCTCCCCCAAGAGTGCAGCCATCTATAAGCCAGCGCCAATAAAGCGCGGCAAACCCCACAAGTTTTCCACTTGACCGTTGATATCACCCCGGGACTGCTGCCAGCTGGAAAAAGCGATGGCTGAAAAATGGTGTCATCTTACTCACCACCGCCACCGCCTGTGTGCGTGTGTGTACGTTACCATGCCTGCCCGAATCTTTCGAAAACCAATCCAATCTTTCGCCTGCGCGTTACCACCGGCACTGAAAGGGGTTGCCGCGGGCGCGAAAAGCAGTTGACAGCAAACCGTCAAGCACGGGGCCATATATCCTGCGTCCTGGTTGTTGCTCGATGTGTCAACCCGATGCCGCCCGGGGCACAGTACGCGGCCGGCAAGCAACAGGTCCGGATCGGTCGCTTGGATACGTTGCACGCAGCAAAACGTTCGGTGTAATAAAGTTCGTACACGCGGATAACCAAGCGGGAAGAGAGATATGGATTATGGTGGATCATATTTCACGAGATTACTATTCATGTAAGCGGACAAGAAGACGGATGGAGTTAGCTGGTGAGATGGATTCCGTCTGAAGGTTGCTTACGGAGACGATCTTGGTTTTTGGGGTGTGCCGGGGTGTGTGCAACACAGCTGACTACAGTTTACCAGTGAAATGACAGTAGTATTAAGTGCTTCCACGATGAGACACGATAATTAGATCCGCTGACAAATGCTGTCGTTTGCAATTGCCTTAACTAATTTGCGTGTAACTAACAGTGTGAAGGTTAGGAGCGGTGTGATTTAACCTCGTTTCTTCGATGTAACACGCATCAACCAATTCCCGATGCAACACCGTGCGATGTAGACCATCGCAAAGCGATCCCGGCTGATCGTCACTCGTGCGTTGGAATCGGTTCCATTTGTTGCATTCCCCCTTCCAGGAGTGCATTAGAGTACGTGATTTTAGACTTCCCGGTGTGTTCACACGCAAATACCCAGCAGTGTCCAACGTGCCATCAAAATTTCAACCCACGATGCAGTCGGAAAGCGTTGCAGAGGAGACTCCACTCGAACCGTCCATCATCGACCAACCGTCGTCGGTGATGGATCACCGTACCACCAACCGGTGCCGGAAGCGTCTACTGCACCTTGGGGACAGTCTGTTTTCACTGTTCATAATAACGCCACTGGTCGTGGCACACTGGCGCGGCACCTGGGGCTGGATGGATTTGAACGGGCCACACTTTCCCGGCTGGTTGTGCTTTGTGCTGGGCATTACCCTTCACACCACGTTTGCGCTGCTACGGGAACCACTGAATGCGGCGCTTGCCCTCGCCCGCAATGCTCCGAAAAGTCGGTGGAAAACGGTGAAACGGTGGTGTGTGAGTCGGATGTACACGTACGCGTTTAGTATGGCCTGTTTGATGCATTGGCGCGGTGGATGGAATGTGATGGAGTTGTACTTTGGTGAGTTACTTTGGTTTTAAATGTGAAAAACGAAAAGCATACAAACGCCATCCGATAGTTCCTCTTCCAACGCAATCACACATATCGAACGATTAATGGTGTAACTGTATTAAAATGTAAATAAGTGCCATTATCATAACCGGACTTGAGTAATTAGGGGAATTCACATCCAGAAAGTGTGCGATAGACCGGCGTTACAAACATTCTGACGTTTGTTTCCTTTAGATTGGTTAGAGTGTTTGATTTAATGGAGAATAATTCTGGACCTTCAATGTTACATCGGCTAAGACTGTCTTTAGAGCCTAGGATACCATAAATTGTGTTTTTATATCCTTGCTGATTGTAAATAATCCTTAGTTCAGAATTTTATATGAGCTCTTTAAGAAGTAAAGTATTTTACGAGTTTTTAAAGGATTAATCATTTAAAAAAATGGCAAGTGTGACAATTTACGCGCACAATGTATGATCGACACAATGATGAGTTGTTAGATGCAATAAACGCGACGTTCTACGCAAATAAAATAACATTAAACCTTAAGCACAGTCCGTAGCAGAAGGGCCGCAGAGGTACCGCCATTTATAATTGCCGTACCATTCATAACTCATAACGAGCCCAACAGCAGCCCTCCACTTGATGAGTATTTATCAACGCGTGTTTTTGTAATGGAAGATAAAATCCATGGCAAATCGCCCTCCCCTTTGCACGCTTCCCAACGGAGCACTCACCGTACATACGCCCGCCGCCTGCAATGACATCATAAATTAACCTGTAAAAGCTACATCCATTTTATAGCTGGTGCCCATTTATCCTCGCGCTCTCGGCTAAAAATAGTGACGCGGTGCAGTAGTAAAAACGAATTTCCACGCCTTGCGCGTGGCCTCTGTTTTGTGTTGCCATTTTTCATCCTCGATTGAGTGCCACAAGTCTTTTCATCAGGAAGTTTGCCCACCGCCCCCCGGCGGAATGCGTTTATTTTATCCTGTTTGTTGTATTTACCCGGACAGCTTAGGAGTGCAAAAACAACCTACCGGAGGTACGATCGAGCTGAATGCATGCTGCCAATCAACTGTTGTGGCTATTTTACACACACATTACGTGCACACAATTACGCGATACCGTGACGGTAGTGTAATTGCACTCGCGTTCTCGACCAGCCGCCAGCCCGCAGCAGCTGCAGCTCCGTGCGACAATTGCTACCATTAGCACTATTTAGCTGGTGGAGACGAACGCCATAGGAAAGGGACGGAGGACGGCCACATGTCTGGCGATCTCTAATCGATTATTTAATCGTTAATTAAATCACCAATATGTAATACGTACGCAGTGTGTTTGAAACCCTCGAGAACACGTCGCTGTGCATGTGTTTTCGTCCAATAATTATAACACGGTGACAATTCTAGATTATTTAGCTCATTCTCCGCGGGACTACGCATACACAAACACACTGAATATACATTTTATGTGCATCCTTTCATTTGATTGCCTTTCCATTCAGCCTGTTACTGTTTGTGTAATCCTATCCATCCCTAATGCGCGCTTTCCGTTCGATTTTCATCTTCCATTCGCAGCGTTCAATCTACTGCCAGCCCTGTCCATATCGGCGTTCTGTCTCGTGGGCCTGGTGTGGGCCAAATCGGTCCGAAATTTACTAGCGCCACCATTTATCATCCTCACCGATCGAAAGGAGGCACTGTTTAGCTTTCCGACGCGCTTCAGGATGAAGGTAAATATTAGCAAACTATTAAATCGATTACGCGCGACGAAAACGGGGTTTTTTTTTTCGAGAGAAACCCTCCACGGGGTGGTTTTGCTTTGGTTCGATAAGGGAAGGGGAGTTGTGGGGTCGGTAGACTATAGACGCATCGTTTGTTTGAACGTAAGGAACTCATCAGAAATGTTAAGATAGCTATCAGTCACAGGTTGCCTCTTACGGTTCTTATAAAGTGGGTTCTCATAAAACGAGAAAGTGGCAGAAATTAATGAAGACTCCAAATTGTTTACTACAAGATGGAATTGTCCCTCTCTTTTAAGATATATATTTTAACTTGGACTTCAAGGATGCATATGAGAGGTATTTAGCCAGAATTTCATGACGTAAAGAGCTCCATTGGAGCGGTTCGGTGACCGAGGATACCGAGGCGCTGGTCTTCGAACGGGCAGGACCGAAGTTCGAATCCCATTCGGGCCGTTCCCCCGTACGCAGGACTTACTATCCTGTTGCGGGTACATTCAAGTAACGGAAGCCAGAAATGGCAGGCCAAGACCTCTTGAGGTTGTGGAGCCAAAGAAGAAGAAGAAAGAGCTCCATAGGTATCTTAGTCAAGTTTATCGTGCTGGTAAGAAAAATAACTATCAGCATCAGATGATCGTGGATGGAAGACTCTTAGAGTCCTTTGGTAACGATAGAAAGAGTCATCCATAACTTGGGGATGTAACGCTAGAGAGAGTCATTCACAACTTGGGGATGGAAGCCGTGAAAGAATCCTTGAACTTCTGTAAATCAATTCAGATCTTGACATATGTTGATGGCATAGACAAAGATAGTTTTAAGCCTTCCAACTTACCAGATGTCTACTAGAGGATCGCTGGTGGATATTCGAGAGTTTTCGTGACCAAGGCAGCGGTATTACACATACTGATGATCATATCTTGGAAGTCGTCGAATATTTGTCGAACGTCGAATAATGTAGGTAACATTAGGTCAAAGGTCGGCGAAGACAGATGTTGAGATTCACACTAGGGTGCTGGTCTTTCCACTGTCTGAGAAAACTCAAAGCTGGGATAGACCAGATATTCCAGTTCTAATATTTACCACTGATGTGATCGCTTTTTCTGGTAGCACGATTTGCTCTTAATGGTCAATTGCAAAACTCTCATCAAATGCAGTTAGTACTCAATTTTATTTTTCATTGCACCATTAACAACTCCCTACTTTCTATAGTGATGTCCAACTGGCGTTGACTACCAGGAAATAAAGTAAATTTCTTCCGCTTCTCAAATACACAATACACCAATCCAAATATACGTGACGCTGCTTTCCAGTGAAACATAATCGATCATAAACAGTAAGCGCGATAACGGACCAGTTTGACAATGATGCTAAATTAAAAGATGCCGACCAGGGTTTATCTTCGTGCTTAAAAAATGGAGCATACGGTACACTCTTTGTCTCCTCAACATCTTTCCCCGGTAATACATTAGTGGATCACGTGTTATTCCTAGCGCCACCTCATGGAGTATTCTATATTTATACACCCACAACCAACTATTGTGTTACTGTGTGATAGAACCAACGCTTTTTGTCGGGAAAGAGCGTGTGAAAATCTTGGTATTGACATGTCCCAACATAAAAACAAATATCGCAGTCGAGAAAGTCTTGTGTATTTGCCTCTTTTTTTCTAGTTACTTCTGCAAGCTGACCTCTTGATTCGTGCTTCATTATCGTGCCGATCTTAAAGTATTAGCTTATCAATGAAAACAGAACACCCGCTGACAAATTTAAACCCTCCATGGTTCGACGATAGAAAGCGTTCCATAAAGGAACCTTCGTGAAATCAATCACAAGCAGGCCCATGATCGTGCCATGATTTGCTTTGTTTCACGCTTCCAACGCGATGAAGCAGTTGCGTACTCATTATTTGCTGGAAAATTTCGCACAAGTCGCTGTGGCCCTCGAAGCCTTTCTCGCATGTGGCAGTGTGGCCACTGTTGGTAATCAAATCTTGTCAGGGCTTAGATAACCCGGAACAATGTGACAGTTGTGTGTACGTCTGCACTATCTTCTCTGCAAGATTGCAGGTGCTCGCGTGCGAGAAAGCTTATCATCCGCCATGGTACAGGTAGTTCCAAGGAGGAGTAGGAAGCCAGATGCAAATATGTAGCATTGCGGATGCGGCAAGAAATTCGATTCATGAACTATGGACAAGGTGCGTAACAGTGACGCACCGATGAAACTGTTCGCTTACACCACTCATTATCGTTCTCAAACTTATCATCGCTCGTCTAATATCGCCAACCATTGGAGTTGGAGGTGGTTTCAGGATTCGTTCAAGTGTCACGCTCAGGGCGTGGTAGGCTCGTGGGATGCAGAGCCACTCGCGATGATAAGACCGCGCCGTGTCCACCAACAATCTTATCGATTCCAATCCGTAGCGTAGCAGATCTGTGAGACAAATGCATCTTATACCTCGGCACCTGACAGCATCTCTCCCTGGCTGTGCCCTGACTGACAGTTGCTTTCAGTGGAGCAGACGAATGGGGATGTGCTCTGGGGGGAAAGGCTCATACGATGGCACCATAAACAAAGCCACCGCGAAGAAACTATAAAACCATTGACATACTTCCGACCGTCAGTCTTGCAATCGGTGTCGGCCCGGAGTGCAGTAGCAGTCGAGCAGTGGCGATTAGCGTGCGCCAGTCAGTGGCAACAGTGCGTCTGAAGAAGCATCCACGGTCGGTAGTGAACATCACTCGTTTGTCCAGTACGCTGGAGAAGTTTGTACGACGCCCGAGCGTCTAGTTTTCCGTAGCTATAGTGCTACTCTCGTGCATGTGAATGTACAGCAAAAGGACTAAACGTCCACGAACACGCCCAACCAGTGCTAGAGTGCGTGAACGATTTGGAACATTACAGTGCAGGACACGAGTGTACCGATCGAAAGATCCAGACTCCTGACCAAGTTCGTGCGCATCGACAGTTCCCTTCAGTCTATTCGTGCATCTGTGTTGATAAGTTTTGCAGTATGCGTGGTAGTTTCCTGAGACTCGATCAGATCACCGGCAGTGCCCGCAAGACACTGAACTACGATGATCCGAAGGTGCCGGATATCGTCAACAATATCTATGCAGCGCTCGTGATCGGTCCTCTGGTGATATGCTATTGGCGTGGCACTTGGAACCTGATGGACAGGCTGCTCTTCCCGCACGATGAAGAGCTGCGCATGATCACGCTACTAGTGGCCGGTATCGGAGGACATCTGCTGTTCATGTTGCTGCAGACGTCCCTTCAACGGTGGCTCGATGTGGACGAACGCCCGGTATCGTTCTATCTGTTGTCGCGCGTCTACACCTACATTTACGGGGCGATGTGTGTCGGTACTTGGCGCGGTGGTTGGATATTGATCGATCGTTACGCACCCCAGAGCTTGGTGTTCTTTATCGAGGCTTCCATAGTGGGGCTGCTGCTGTTGGGCTCGGTGCAGAGCTTTTGCAACGTTGCCGGGGCCCCGTTTGTGAATGATTCACCGGACGGATACTTTGACGTTCCAACGTACTTCAAATCAAAGGTAAGCTACGTCAAAGTGTCTATCCACGTTGTCGTCCCCGAAACCAGAACTGGGACCATCCGTATGTTAAGCGGGGATTTTCTCTTATCTATCGCAAGCCTTCGCTTGATACTCGTTCGACGTGGGAGAAGGGTTTGGTATTTGTTCGATTGGTTGCTACCGAGCGATACACATCTATCTACTTGATCTTCTTTGCGATTTGTTTATGGCGAGCTGGCCGTTATTTGGCTCAAGAGAACTACGAGTGTCGCTCCGTTGCAAGCTCTCACGAGTTTTATAATTAACAGACGCGGCGGTCTGTTGTGCAATAAAATGTAACTTTAATCTTGCCAGCACAAGGGACAACAGTGTGGTGATCAACTGTTACATTACCCATCCATCCTAAAGCATTCAATGAACTGAATGGAATTTTACCTTGAAAGTATTTAATCACAATGCGCATGCAGCGATGCACCGTACACAATCCACATAATCAAACCACAAAACGCATAAGCGCCTGTGGCATGTGTAATCACATCAACATGGAAAATTTTCCAACACCGATTATCGGAACCGGCCACCGCGTGTGCGTCTGGTTGTGGTGATACGAAGAAAGTAATAGTAACCGTCCTGTCAAATTCTTTGGTTCGTCACCCGCACTGGACCTACACCAAATCAAAGGCGCTCGAACGCAACCAATGCAATGCGTGCGTGTGCGCTGCCTGACCGTAACACAACCCGGTAGTCGCGCAGTGTGCAGGCGGGACTGATCTCTTTATTGCCCTGATAACGCACCAGTATGCGTTTGATAATCGGGGGCGACCTAGACGATGCTCTCGCTCACTCTCCGTGATGTCACGCTCACCAGCTGCTGGTGGAGATTGAGGTCGCTTCATACCGCAGCCAGTCTCTCCGTGGCACAGGGACGCAATACCGAGTGGCAAACACAGACCCAGTGCGTACACACGATCATGAAGCCAAACAAATCAAAGCTTCCGTTTTTGGTCGCAAACGTTTCTCCGGTTCTTCGAGAAACCGTCACGAGATCTTGTGTAAACTAGTGTGCTATTTTATTGGAATTATTTAAATACAAATCTCTTCTACAAATATTTTTACGAAGGGTAATATTGTACGCTCGGTCAAATAAACTATCTGTGATCTAGAATATTCTGCCGTCAATGAAACTACGCTGTTGAGTCATTGAGCTGGACGGCTTATCAAGAACTAATGGCGTTATTTTGTAACATTAATGAGAATTACCAATATGCAAGGTTTGACATATGCCGCTTGATGTACATGAGGTCAAGACACCATGATTCTTAACATAGTACTACTACTTCTAGCCTTCATTTAATCTGTAAAGCTGTGAGGTTAGGTTGAGGTAGTGTGTAACACCGACAAAAACAAAAAAAAAAATTGTAAAGGAGAGCTTGCTGCCTAGAATTTTGTGTTTTAATTTAGGTCTGTTGGTCAGTGAAATAAAAGATGATCTGTAGAATATTTACAGACAACACAGGAAACAGGATTGAAGATTCTATAAATTAAATCCAGATCTTTAGAACTACTGGAACGTCTATAACTAATTTCCTATTGGCAAACTCAGGTCCTCTAGGGTGCTACATCAAACTCTAATGAAGAGTACTGCACGATGCAACGACAGATGCATTTGCACTCCCCTAAATGCATTTGCATGTCATACCCCAAAAACGCTTGCGATACGGACGTACCTCCAGTGTGAATGTTGGCGTGCGAACCTCCTACCAACATCGTTACAGATTTCGCAATATCTAACTACAACACATTTCCAAACGTCAACAAATCTCCACATCTCCGTTACGCACATCAACACCCACATCCTAGGACCCGCAATACGTACAACACTAAGCACAGATTTAGTTGCATTGCCCCGGGGCATGGTTTGCAGTTGTAAGGTTTACTTCGAACCATTACCGCTGGTAACCGTTCGATAGGGGTAGCTGTAGGTAGCACAGCACGGAAGCCAACTAAACCGGACCTACGGGCGGTCTCACCGAACGGTACGCAATACGCTAAAAGACGCAATCACGCACATCATGGAAAGGGACACCATTAGACGATCAGTGTGTGCGAGAGTCAGATCGCTCCAGATCACTAATATCCATATTGTCTCACTCATATCTACACACACACACATTGGATACGGAACAATGGGGATAGAAGGGGATGTTTAGCTCGAAGATCCCTACCCTGACCGGTGTGGCGGTGGTGGTTCACTCACTCAGCTGCGATGACGACTACGATCACATTCTGGCGACAGTGGCGCATAAACGTCCTACACACTCGTGTGCCAACCAGACGGGGATCGTACGCCGTGCGGCATAAGCCAAACCCGACACACAGTCCCGTCCAGTTTGATTAGAACAATTTGGATGATAACAGTCCATTCCCGATCTACGGCTGATTCGGATGATTCGGGCTAATCTGATTACTCGATCCCGTGCTGCCAGCCGATCGGTACCGCAACATCGGGACGCTCCCGTAAGCTACATCGAAGCGAGTTGTACGCGAATCCTGTGTGCCACTGCCGTCTCACGAGCAGGATACCACCGGATCGGTGTGACATTCCTTACGCCTTCTTTCGGCGGACGCGATCTTACAGTGTAGTACACCGGTACCGGTCGAGTTTTTGGGCCCAAGTTTCCATTGTGCGTGTCGGTTAGAGATCAGAGTGCGCCGAAAGTGACCAGAGCGCGTACGGATATCAATTGGATTAGCATTAAATTGAACGCAGCACATTAGCGCGCCAGGCCCCGGTGCCCATTACAAGTGATTTATTCAAATTATGAGCCGCAAAAAGTTGCGCTACACACTGTCACCCAACGGTCCGATGGCCGGTGTTCTGTGCGGTTCCCAAGGTTGTCTATAAACGGTTGTGCGAGAAGTTGTTTTGCGCTTTATGCGCCGAGGGTTACTAGCAGCGTTTCTTTTATTCTTTGGTGAGAAGTAAACGATCCCAAACCAGAAAGGTAGTGTACTAGCGAAACGATCGATATGCGAAGTGCAGGTCACCGGAAATAGGATAAGGATGTGAAGATGAGATATTGATCATTCCCACCATACAACAGCTCATAAAGTGGAATTTTTTTAGAAAAAAGTGACCCATTCCAGTTTTTATTACACGCCACATTGGCATTTATCTTGCTATATTGACTTGTTATCAGCCGCTACTAGAGTAGCCAACCTGATTCGATTTGTGAGACCTGTTGCCGATAGCAACAAACACCTGAATAGAGCTATTAGTGGATGCTTTTAAATCAAAGCACAAAAGGTCCCATAAACCATATGAGATCTTTAATTTGGATCTTATCCAATATTTTCATACTTGATGATAACGCTCTAGCCCACCTTGATAACAGTGCGTCCAAGATCTCGACCATATTGTGCCTTTTTGCTCCGACACATCTGGGTGGAAAGTTAGTCCACCATCAGGAAGAAACCATTCGGTGCGCTTATCAGCACTCTATCAGCTTATCAAATTTGGGGAAACATTGCGTTATATCTTCACGTAAATAAATTCTTTCGGGGCCTGCTACTTCCACAAGTGCTGTTGTCATTTATGGTGGTAATGATCGAGACCTCGAACATCCTTTCTTCCGCTGACCGTGAAATGAGGCGCAGTGAGTAGCGCCACGGCATCCCCGGAAGTACCCAGGTGGAAAGGTTAAAAACAAACGGGTGCTTTAGTTTTCGTTCCCTTCAGTGATTCTAGTGACTCACAGCAACGCTGCTGTTCTACACTCATTGCACTGGATGACGTTGCGAAGGTGTTGGAGTTGATTGGTGCGCTGTGACGTCGTCTCGATCGGACGGCAAATTGCCTGCAACACCAAACAAGCTGGAAATGAGTTGAACGTGTGTCGGTGTGTTTTCATGTTTTGTTCGTTGGTTGGTTGCGATTATCTAAGCGTAGTAGCGTGCTTAAGTAGTGTGTGCTAAACGGCCAACGGAACTTACCGTGTAAGCGTATGCTGCTGTGCCGCAAGTGGATAAGAAAAAGTGAATGTACTACTCGGACGCAAAGAACGGCAGTGTGGCGTATCGATAGCGCCACGCTACTACTGCACTGATTGACCGGTACGCGTCGGCACCGGCAAACGGGTGTTACCAGTGCGTACGGTAGTGCGGCGAAGAGGATCACGATCAGGTTTCCGAGGTTAGCGGGTACACCGAACGGTCCAGCATGCGGGGTAGCATCGCTGGCATTGAGGACGGTATCACCGGCATACCGTTCAAACCGAGCTACCACGGATTGATGCTCGAGCTGATCGACTACCTGTATGCGTCGCTGGTCGTAGCCCCGCTCGTAGTGTGCTACTGGCGGGGGACCTGGAACCTGATGGGAGAGTACATCTACCCATCCCACATGACCACCAGCCTGATCGTGTCGCTTGCCATCGGCATCATAGGCCATATCGTGTTCAACATCTTCCAGTCGACGCTTAGACAGTATCTGAACGCGGACAAACACCGGATAGCGTACTACATTGGATCACGCATGTACACCACCATCTATGGGGCGGTGTGCGTGAACTGTTGGCGTGGTGGCTGGCAGCTGATCGACCTGTACACAACACACGACGTCCTGTACGTGGTGCTCATCACGCTCGGCTGTCTGTTCATCCTTGCCTGTCTCAAGGGTGTACGCAATGTGATGGGGACACCGTTTCTCATCATCAATGACTCGAGGAGAGAATACTTTGACGTACCGACGTACTTCAAGCTAACGGTGAGCAGCATGTACTACATTGCATGCAGTCGAGCGATCCCCTGTTCACTCAAACAACTCTCCGTATTAGACAAAGTCATCGACTGTGTTTATGTTTACTAAAAGACACTTTAAGCACAGGGGTTTTCTCCGTGCACTAAACAGATAAGCACACACGGAACAACAAAAAGCGACAGATAACGCTTTACAAATTAATTAAAAATAAAAAAATAAACTCATATAAAGACTAACAAGACACGGCAAATAAATTGCATCCTTGCAATCGGTCCAATCTACGCATCACGATGATAGCTAATCATTTAAGCATTTAAGCATTTTTAAGTGTTTACTTCCTTATCATGACGGCAACTTGTGGTGCCTTTAATTGTTTGACTCGCGCATACCAGGGCCCCTCACCGGGCTATCGTTAAGCCGTACAACAGCATTGTTGCATGCATTACAACGGATCTGCGGCTGCACGTGCTCGTTAGGCCAGCCAAATAGAATTGTCCTTCGGGATGATTCTTACCTTCCGTGTAATTCCGTTCATTACCGTATTTCCTATGCGGAAGACATCGCATGTCTTAAATCTCGGGTCTTTTGGAGAGCGAATTAAGTATCCGAGGCATTGTGGAAGGTATCTCGCGTTCTATTAATAAAACATGATCAATCGAATGAGTTAAGTTCTTATCGCTTAATTGAAATATTCCTCAACAGAAATCCCCATGTGGTCTTTTTAAAAATAACTTCCAATTAGAACTATATAAATTAAACCTTCTTTCATATCTCTCCTCTTCACAGGGCTCGAAAGATCCAGGACTGTACGTGCTGGATTGTATGTTTAGCGTGCTGGTGATCGGTTCGCTGGTGGTGTTCGTTTGGCGTGGCCTTTGGGTACTTCTCGATTTGAAGCTCTTCCCAGAGGATCATGGGACGTCAGCATGGGCATCAATAGTAAGTAATCCCGCATACCTTAGCTAAATTGAGTGAAGAATCCAAACTGGTTTTGGGACGAGTAACGTGCATACCCCCTAACAACAACGAATCATAGCGCAAAAAAAAAACGCTAATGAAATGACAAAAGAAAACCAATCGAGAGAATTACACGGTTTTCGTAATTGAATCAAGGCGACAGCTTTGTCACCTTTATGGTGATGTGCGCTAACGCAACGAGAGTGTTACGTTCAATTCAAACGCCTTATTGCACTGCAAAAGGCACACGAAATGTTTGTAAGATGATTTGGCTTATGTTTTTCCCCATTCTTTACTAGATCATAGGTTATGGTGTAACTGGGGTGACCTTTTCGCTGCAACCGCTCATGCGATGGACGTGCGATCGGTTGACCGGTTTCTGGCGCGTGGTCGTTGCAGATATGTTCCTATTCTTCAGCTTCATTGGCACGATCAACGTATGGCGAGGTATCTGGCAGGCGCTCGATACCTACTTTCTGCCCAGTAAGTTTCAATCGTTTACCACTCGCTCGAGCAAGGTGTGTTGATGCGATTTTGGTTCAATTTCACCTTCTCCAGATGAACCACTGCTGAGCAACTGGATCACGCATGGTGCCGCTTTGCTGCTGCTGATTCTGTTGAACTGCTCCAACTCGGTGCTGGTACGGGGGGTTTACATCGATGCGGAAGAACCGGCTGGGCAGTGTGTTGTGTTTCCGGTCTACTACATCAGGCTGTTCTTCCAGAAGGAACGCAAGAAGAAGCAGCGCCGCCTGTTCGATGCACTCGAGCGGGCTGATCTTAACAGTACCGGCGGTGTACTGCAGGATAAGAAGCATCCACATCATCAACCGCATCCGCATCCACAGCAGCAGCAGCAGCAGCAACAGCAAAAAGAACCCCAGCATCACATCACTGCAGACCAGAATCATCAGGTGATCCGCAACTTGGAAGCCGTGCCCCTTACCATAATAGACGATCCAAAGAGCAACGGTGATCACAGTAGTCAAGCGCCTAGAATGTAAGCCTACCCATGTAAGCAGGACCACCACCTGGACTCTAGCATCTAAACGGACGCACTGGACGTTATTCCAAATAGCCGGGCTATTGCGGGACCACCTCCAGTTACTTCATCCTGTGTAATGTATTTTCTTACTGCGTATTATCTGAGACTACGATATCCATTTATGCATTCCACGCAAAGTATTCAATTGCTTAAACACCGCTTATACTGTTTTGTTTAGAACAAAAAACACTTTTCAACCAAAAAAAAAACCCCCAACCAGCAAAACAAAATGAAATCCTTTCGCAGCATTTATCCTCCGTGTAGTGTCGTTTATGCGTGTAGGGTCTTAAAAAACAAAAACCAAACCAAAACCAGAAAGTCGCTGGCAAACCTAGCAGTATAATACCTTGATCGAAGATGAATGTTCTTTTTTAGCCGTGTAAGTAACCATTAGGCGTATTTAGGATGTTTTATTACTTTGTTCCGTAATCGTGTAAGGATTCATACTCGCAAAAGAAGGCCACCGCTACGTGTGCGCTAGAAATCACTTTTATCACTAAGTTGCGATCGTGTTGCGTTTCAATATGCACCCCACCCCCCCAACTGAGAAGGCGAAAGGGAAAAATGCAACACAGCTGCTCCTATTTATAAATGGTAAAACCCCAATTCGTTTTTGTAAATATACCCCAGAATCGAAATCGTCACCCGAAATCGCACATTAATTGCTAGACTGATAGTTGAAACTTTTCCTTTTTTCTTCTTGGCCGTTACTAATCTTATCCGAAACTGATTAGTTTTTCATGCATTTTTTTAAAGCGGCTCAAAAGCGGCTTCTCCAAAAAAAGGAGGAGGATTATCGGCAATAGTAACAAACAGTCAACGGAAAAGCATTTAAATTTAATTAATGAAATAAGAACAAGATGCTGAAACTATCAAATAGCGAAGAAAAGAAGAAAAAAATCTATTGACGTAATTGAAAGCAAGCTGCCCCTGATAAGCTGCTTGTTCTAGAACGCTTTCTGTAAGACATCTGGCAAAGAATACGCCCGAACGACGTGAGATTTGCGGTTGGTTAGGCAAATTGGCCAGCGGAAAACCGTACCACAGCTTATCCAATCAAAATCTAGCTAATCCCGTCCCGTAAGCGTAAGATCAAATTAATCTTACCGATTTCGGAACGCATACGCCGCTTGAAGTGGGTTCTTGACCTTCTTGCCTGCCGTGAAATGAGAGACCTTGTGGCGTAACGCCGGGACCACTGGGGCTGGCTCATTTCATATTCATTGCACTTACGCCATTCATTTCCCCCCGAAGCGGATATAAGCGATAGTCATTTCAATGTCACACAATTAGGAGCACACAGCCCGTATGCCAACCGTCCGCCAAACTGCCCATCATTAGGGAACCCACTTCGGGTGGAGCGGGCGCAAACCAGCCGAACGTAAATCACTTATTGGCAACATGCTGGCAGGCATTCATTGATAAATTGACGTACACAGCATCGGTCCGTGCGCCGGGTGGTTCGGGTGTAACGGGTAAAAGCGGGCAAAAAGGTATTAGCCACATCCGGACCACGATATGTTCGCTTCTACGGGCCGGAAAGGATGTGTCCCTAGTTTTAACTGCGCCAGTTGTGACGTGCTTCCCGGTAATTTATTAGACATCCCGCAAAATGGGAATCACGGCCGTCGTTTTTTTTTTTTTTGTGTTGAAAACGCTAACGCCACGCAGTTCTGAAGTGGAACCAAATGAATGAACGTAAATGAGCTAATTTTTATTACTATTCCGTCGGAAGGGCTATTTGCTTATGTCCGTTTCATAATTTAGCTTGATTTAATTAGAGTGCGTATGGGTCCAGTTAGGGTCTTAAATGGGACAGCGAATCGAGAGACAATGGAACGTTTCTATTAAAACCCTCATACGGACAATCACGAAGCGCCAGAATGCAGAACGTTTCCAAAGAATTTGGTTTTGAATGTTAGTTGATTATTAATAATTCTTGATCTTAAAACAGACTTCATTCAAAGAGTCTTATTGTGATGGGGAGTGTCTAATAAGAGGGTTATTACTCCATTATTCCATGCATTAAATATAGCTCCACCACATGGAATTCTATTTACACAGTCTCTATCTATAACAAAGATTGATGCAACACCCATTATGCTAATAAGCCCTCTACATAGCTTGTCCTTGAGACAGGCATCTCATCAATACTGTGATATGTTGCGTATACGCAACATAAAAATAGCGCTCGTATTTACGCAAATCAAATCACATGTTTCAGCAGTAAGACTGCGCTCAGTCGGTGACGTTCGCGCGTTAATGGGTTTTTTTTTTCTTCTTCCGTAGACAGATGCTGATTGGTACACATCTGTGGTCCAGTCTAAGGGAAAAAATGTAAATTCTTGTAAAATTACAAGGTATAATATTACACCAATTTGCCATGAAGCAAAGTGTTCTAATTTCCGAATGACTCGACGATGATTCTTGAGGACAGGTATGAGACTGTGGCGCTTTACAATTCAAGCAGTACCGGAAGGTCAAAGACATGAAAAACAAATTCTACAAAATGAATGTTAAGTCAACGACCGGAACTAAACGCTTAGCTCTCTACTGTCCTCTATAAATCATCTACACTAGGAAAAACGTGAACGAAAGGCAAGTGTCGCAAACTAACCGTCCGATATTTATTTCGCACTTAGTGCCAACGGTGGCGCTTGTTACGGAAGTGAAGGTATGTTCAATGCAATGCCCGTCATGGCAGCATAGAAACTTTGTAACACGCAGCATATGGCGGGAGGCTGGTTTTGGCACCGTTCCAAGATTCTAGATCGTGCGGGTGAATGAATTACTCTACCTGCACCACCAAGACCAAGGTCGAGTGCACAATTTGTGATTTTTTTTTCATAAATTTTCCTAAATTATTTAGTTATATCTTCCAACTCGTTCACGGTCAGTAAAATTCACATTAAAAACCCCTACGGTAAATTTCAAACCAACCATAACAAAAAGGGGGATTAAAAATATCAATCTTAAGGTTAATGTGGTGATCTGAAACTGTGCGCAATGGTGCACTTTCGTGCCAACACATTAGTTTTCGTTCGTTGAACTTTAATTGTACGCCAACACACGAATAATTGCAACGCAATGACAACGTACTTATTTTCTTGTTTTTTCTTTTCTTTGCTTCAGTTGGCATTTGTATTGGCATATCTTGATTTTTGTTTTTCGTACAAGCATACGGGTATGAGTAGGGCAAATACAACACCCGAATGAGTTAAAGGCACTAACACACGATGATGCAACGTCATTAATACAATGAAGCGAGCAGTGTTTACACTAGTTCGATTTGGGATGGCTGATAATAACACTGTTAAATGAAGCCGGAAAGAAAGAAATCATTCTACAAATTTCAAATAGTATTAATTTTATGTTGGAATGTAAACATGATGTACTCACATCTACCAATTTGATACAGTACGGCAATCGACTCGAATTTAATTAATGAATTTTATTGCCAACGTTATATTTTTCCACCTACACACACAACACTAATTCTACCGATGATCGAAAACAGATGTCTTCATCGACCATGCGCCTCCATCAGACTAAGCGTAAAGTACCAGGCACCTCCATCAGTTTTATTACAAGAGCCCAGATTAATGCTTACGACACATGTGCTCGTGATGGCGTTAACGGTTGCTATAAACATCTTTCAGTAAATTAGTATAATAAAAACAAAAACCCTACGGACCGAAGTAGAAAAAAAACAGATTGAAGAATTAAATTAAAAATTCAACCAATGGAAACATTTTTACACAACACACACTCGATTCTTGTTGAAGAAAAAGGAAAAGAAATGAACTGCATTTGTATTCGTTCTCAAAAATCAAGCAACAATTGTGTATGAAAATGTCTAAAAAATGTAAGCATTCCAATCGAACCGGCAACAAGCGCTGTTGCCACTTACATGCCCTCTAGAAACTACCACAGGCAAGATATGACATAAAAATGGATTTTCAAGTGAATCCACGCCTCCCCCCCCCCCTCTTGGGCACGGACTTAGTTGCGCATCTCCCTTAGCCCAAACCCCCCTTTCCCCCACAACACACAGGCCAACTGTCTCTGTTTGTTTTCATCAAGCACAAACAGACATGCAACCACGCACGGCAAACAGAGAGCAACGGAGAGCAACAAATAATGTGACATTGTAAAAAGAACTAAAACGCCATAAACGCAACATCCATAGCCACTGACAACGGTATGCCATACTGCTAGGAACGGTGATGGTGGTGGTATGATAACAGCCGAACCGAGTGCCCGAAGACGATCGCAAGTAGATATTTTCGTCCCACGGGGAAATCGATCGGCCACAAAAAAAAGGAACAAGTGAACCCGAGACACGACTGTGGGAGCCTTCAGCGCAATCGCACTGCTTTGGGCAGTCGGAGTCGCTATCGGGAATTGGTTAAGGGAGAAAAAAACAGACTTGGTCAACAAAAAAGGAAACAAAACACACACCGCGCGTACGAACCGGTTGTCGAAGGAAGAAGCATCGCGAAAGCACGAATGAGAGTGTCGTGTCGCTAGTCTAAATGAGCTATCCTCGCGCGCGACCATCGTCAGTAACCAGTGAGTTGCCCAACGGAACGGAAATCGAAAAATCGGAACTAGCAAAACGGGCGCAACCTTCCACCGTGCGTTGCCTTACTTTGACATCACAACCAGTTTGACCTTGTCGCGTGAAGAAGAGGATCTTCAGGAGGATCTTCATTAAAAAAAAAAAGCTTGAGAGTTCGATTGAGACCAAAACAACCAAAGGCAGTCGATAAAGAGTCGACAAAAGCGAACCGATTGTGTAGTAGCAGCAAACAAACCAAAACAGAAATCATCATGGGTGTTCAGGATCTGCAGGATCATGTGCTGGTGCAGTGTGACTTCGAAATCTTCGGTCAGGTGCAAGGTGCGTTGTGGCAAAAACTAAAGGACATTTTGTGATGTTAGCGAGTGATCTAAGGGGCGATCTATGAGTGTGATAATACGTGCGTCAATAATTTAAGATAAGGACAGCAGATTGGGCTTGGATCGTGTTCAAATCATTAACTCCACTACGTGGTTCACATACACATAACATACTTCAACAAGAAAGATCTCCATTACTTGAGTAGAGAAGATGGAATCTGGATAACACATAGCATCGGAAAGTAGTTCGAACGAAGAAGGGTGAAGCCACTTTGCCGCTAATAATAACTTCACGTCCTATTTCCGTCAGTTGTTTACTTTTACTCTCCAATCGGTCAATTGTCTGTCAGCGCGTTCTACCGATGTTGACAAGCGTAAAATATGTCAACGTGACTTTGTTAACTTATTGACATGGTTTGATTTGAGTTATTTTTACATGCACCATGTTACATCGCACGCTGTCTTATCTGGAAGCAGTGTCTCTCAACAACCGCCAGCACCTCATGCAGTTGGTTTAGGTCGAAGTTTTCCCTTCACGACCAATAACGAACAGTTTGACCGAATTTGATCGACTTTCTAGAACGTTCCCCTCCCCCATGCAGCGTTGAAGATCAATACAAAGCGGCTTTCATTCGATCGAAGACGTAGATTTCGATGACCCAAACGAAACGAACGACTTCAACCGTGGCTAGTAATTTACGACGGCAATCGCACGGACGATTGTAATCGTCCCACACATACACGTACAGCTATTACGCTTCATCAGCGTCGTTGGGCAGATATACCGTACGAACGTACCAGAAAGTCGTACCGGTTGCATATTTTTAGCATCGAATTCTAGCCCTCGCTGTTCGCGTGTTGATCCCCAAGATTCGGGCACTTCTTGACGTTTCCCCCTTTCCCCACAGGGGCTCGATTGTATCGTATCTGTATCCTATTACTTAATTGTGTTTGGGACGCCGGATTGTGTCGAGAGAGAGCGTTATTTATGGCCATCTCTTGTACGAGCACTGTGTGCGGACGTCTCGTGCCGCTTGCCGTTCAAAGGGCGTGCTGGGAACTGACGTATAGCCCCATACGTTGTCGAGATTTGGAACAGCATCAATTTCGGGATGCACGTGTCTAAACAAACAGAGCTTAAGCGCATAAAGAACTTGACGATTAATCAATTTTGTATTTTGTTTCCTTTCTTTTTCACCAGGATGTGGCTTCACCAAACACTGCCGAGACAACTGTCTGGCGCTGGGCATTAAAGGATGGGTGAAAAACTCCAAGCAGGGTACCATCATGGGCAAGATGCAGGGAGCCAAGGGCGATGTCGGCAAAATGTAAGTATACCGTCTCACCTCACATTCATTCATCCACTAACACACTAATGGATAGACAGTGAGGTATGGCTTCCGGCGTTTAGTTTGCCTAAAATGCAACGCAGCAAGGACATTCCTATGTCGCCGGGAATGACACTGATCGAAGTGTATCTAGGTGAAGGTTATAGCACGGATTAATTACACCACATGTTGCTCTACATCAGGTGCCGGAAATCACGATGACCTAGAGGGAAACTAGCTTTCTTACGGAAGGGGAATTAAAGAAAAAAAAACTCAAACGCGACAGATTGTAGTGAAAGTGATGCTCAACAGGATTCGCTTTGGACGGGGATTTCCCCAACACACGGGCGGTTCATGTACAACAAATATCAGCGGACACACGGACAGCAATGGTCGGTTTTATTTTTTCTAAAAATAAACAATCATAATAAGCATGCTTGTTAGAAACGGAAAGGAAAGTGTGTCTATAGCACCGACGGGCACTTAGTGGTGCAGATGATTTGGCTACTTTTCAACCAACCGAATACCCAGCGCCAACAACAGACGACGACGCCACCACACAGTACAGTAACCGCTTTAGCGTACAGTGACACTTAGGACGCAGACAGAATACATGAATTTTTCTCGGTTTCATCCGTCGCCAAGACGAGCGTGAAGTTTATCGCCCGTCGCCATCCATCGCCACACAACCGGACAGTAAACGGATTGCAAAACCGATTTCGCATTGCCCGGTCGGTGACTGAATTGCGCTTTGCAAAGAGCGACTACAACAACCCCGTTAACATCGAATATTGCCCAATAAATTACCTGTCAACGGATGCAAGGCGTATGATAAAACTTTTTCGCGCGCCATCATGTGATCGCGTGTGTTGTTTTCCGATCTTGATGCCAGGAAAGCATGAGGATGTGAAGAGACTGATTGTAAATACAGGATTTGCAGAGAAATTTCAACCTTGACATAGCGCTTGTTTACGATGTGCTTGACCTAATTGTGCTGGTTGCACGATCGGGAGAGATTGTCAAAAGCGATTTCTAGTTTGCATGCAAACAGCTGCCCATTAACAAATAAAATTCAAATAAAGGTACCATTTTATAGCAATATTCTCATCATCATCTTTCTCTTTCAGGGTCGATTGGCTTTCCAAAACCGGTTCGCCCGGATGCAAAATCGACAAGGCAGAATTCACCAACTGGGGCACCTGTTCGCGGTTGGCGTTTACGGACTTTGCTATTCGGTTTTAAGTTACCTAGATACACCGATGGGGAAGATAACACATTAAGCGCTAAGCAGTGATGTATTCTATTTTAATTTGGATATTTATTCTATGATAGAAATTGCAGCGGAGGCATCCTGGTAAATGTGGCACTGTGCCGTGAAATGCTTCCGTGGCGAACAATCATTCGCGATTGCGATTTAGATGATATTATTATTATGTGTTTTCTATGTATGTCTTTACTGTGTGTCCCGTTGGCAGAACAGTGGGCATCTGCACTGTATTCGAGTTACCGGTATGGGAAGAGAGTGGTAAATTGACAGGGCGATAGTGTAGGGACCGAAAACAATGATTGTACTGAAGCGTAGGGATCCGTTTCCGTTAGCAATATACTTCCGGTCGGAGTGTCGATAGTGTCCAGTAAACGTACTTACGCAAAACACAATGGTCACACCTAAAACCAGAAGAAAACAAAACACATATACACACAAACACATTACTCATGAATAGTGCAGTAGTGAATCATCCGCAATGAACGAACTCTTCGCTAGGTTAAGAATATTTATATTGAACTGTAAATACTGTGAATGAGAGGACAGATGAAGATGAGAGCAATAAAGCGCCAAACTAACCTGTGAAGCTTGTAGTACTTTGTTTTTCGACCTGTGGCAAGATGCTACCACCGGCTTGTTGTTGAAGATTTGCTGAGATGCTATAGGCTGATACACACCGATTATTTGCACAATTTGCCCCACTGTTTCGTCACCGGAATGAAGGAATGTATATTTTACAACTTCACAAAACACTGCAAGAACAAGCGCACTAGATTACAAACTAGCTAAAAGCACACTCGCCAATAGCCGCCACAGAAACGCTGAATAAATGGAATGTAAACAAACACGATGCTTGACAGCCGGTTGTGGTGCAGTGTTGCCAACTTGATAGATAAA